>JAJKFJ010020099.1:0-27829 GCA_027382625.1 Tetmemena sp. SeJ-2015 | reverse complement strand
ATCCTCCCTGTAGACTTGAACTCATGATCATACTCAAAGGCATGTTGAAAGCAGGTATAGCAGACTGAGCAAGGCTCTGTTGTTGTAGAAACTGAGTGTACTACTGCTAACTCGAAGACATCTGAGACGACCGGCTGCGCGTCGCGGTCGCGGGATGCCAGCATTACGAGCGCGGCCTCTACACCGCCTGGCGCCATATCAGCCAGGAGGCCGACCTGGATTTCGTCTATCATTATGGCGATTACATCTATGAAGGCCGGGCCGCCGGAGCGCTCGCGGCCGGGAAAGTGCCGATCGTCCGCCGTCATCTGGGTGACGAGATCTACAGCCTCGACGATTATCGGCTCCGTTACGCGCTCTACAAGGCCGATCCCGATCTGCGGGCCGCGCATGCGGCTGCGGCATTCCTGTCGTCGTTCGACGATCATGAAGTGGAGAATAACTGGTCGGGCGATCTGGACGAAGGCAGCACGCCGCCCGAGATTTTCCTGCTCCGCCGCGCCGCCGCGATGCAGGCCTGGTATGAGCATATGCCGGTCCGGGCGGGGCAGTTCCCGCACAGCGGCGCGCCGCGCGCATATCGGCGGCTCGATTTCGGCCGGCTGATGCGCGTCAATATCCTCGACAAGCGCAGCTATCGCAGCATCCGGCTGTGCGAGAAGCCGGGCGACGGCAATTGCGTCGACAAGCGCGACGGGCCGGATACGATGCTCGGCGAGGCGCAGGAGCGCTGGCTTGGCGACGGGCTTACGGGCGGGGCGACCTGGAACTTGCTCGCACTGGGTGGCCTGGTCATGCCTTTCGACAGGTCGCTCCAGCCGGTTCCCACCAATGGCTATGACAACTGGACCGGCTATCCCGATGCGCGGGAGCGGCTGGTGACCATGATCCAGGATCGCAAGCTCACCAATGTCGTCATCGCCGGCGGCGACAGCCATATGTTCTTCATCGGGCATCTGCCGTCGCGGCGGGGGGATCTGGAGAGCGCGCCCGTCGCCACCGAACTCCATGCGACCTCGATCAGCTCGAACAGCGGCAACGGCCTTCCGATCGGCCCCGATCCGCGTGCCGCGAGCAATCCACACATGTCGATGATCCATGATCAGCGCGGCTATCTGCTGTGCGACATCGGCGCCGATGCCTGGCGCACCAGCGTAAGGGTGGTGGATCAGGCGTTCACGCCGGGCGGCACGATCAACACCCTGGCCGGTTTCATCACTCGCCCCGATCGGGCCGGTGTCGCAAGGCTCTGATGGCCGTGGGCGGCATTTTCGTGACCTTCGGCGAGGTGATGCTGCGGATGTCGCCGCCGGGACGCGCTTTGCTGCTCCAGACGCCGGCATTTGACGTCTGGGTCGGCGGCGCCGAAGCCAATGTCGCCACCCAGCTCGCCCGGTTGGGGCATGCGACGCGCTTCGTCAGCGCGGTGCCGGCGAACGCGCTCGGAGAGGCGGCCGTCGCGCATCTGCGCGGCGCGGGGATCGATGTCGGCCAGGTCCAGCGGCGCGAAGGACGCATGGGGCTCTATTTCGCAGCGCTCGGCGCGGGGCCCCGGGCAACCGATATTCTTTACGACCGCGCGCATTCCAGCTTCGCCACCGCACCCGCCTCGGCATGGGATTGGGATGCCCTTCTCGTCGGCGCGGATCGGCTGCACCTGTCGGGCATCACCGCCGCCCTTGGCCCTCAAGGCGCCGAAGCCGCCGTCGCGGCGGCCAGGGCGGCGAACCGGCTGGGCGTGGCGCTATCCTTTGACGGCAATTACCGCGCCCGGCTGTGGGAGGCGTGGAACGGCGATGCGCGCGCGATCCTCACGGAACTCGTCGGCAGCGCCGATATGCTGTTCGGCAATCATCGCGACATCGCGCTGCTGCTCGGCAAGCCGTTCGGCGGCGAGGGGCCGGAGCGCCGTCGCGAGGCGGCCGAAGCAGCGTTCGGACATTTTCCTCGCCTGCAACTGATCGCTTCCACCGCGCGCCATGCCGAAGATGCCGGCCGCAATCGGCTCTCGGCCCGGATCGATACGCGCGAACGGCAAGTCCAGACCGACGAGGTGGCCATAACCGGCATCGTCGATCGCATCGGAACTGGCGACGCGTTCGCCGCCGGGATCCTTCATGCGCTTCGCTCGGGCCTTCCTCTTGACGAAGTGGCCCGGACCGGGCTCGCGCTCGCGGCGCTCAAGCACTCGATCCCCGGCGACGCTTCGCTCTTCTCTCAGCGCGACGTCGACCAGTTTCTGGATGGCGTCACCGACATCCGCCGTTGAGGCGGGCCATGCGGCCCGGCAAGGCCCGCGAAGAGGAAAGAGCTGATGATCGACCGCAAGCTTGCCTGGGCCGTCGCCGCGATGTTGACGACGATTGGCGCGGCGGGTTCCGCTTCGGACACGGGCCATGGCGGCTATCTCACGCCGGGCGAATTCGACGTGACATCGGTGATCGAACCGGCCCCGCGGCGGGGCGATCCGCGATACGACGCGGATCGCAGGATATTCCGGGCAACAAGGCGCCTGGAGGGATCTCCACGCTGGGACCTGGCGACACGCGATGCCGATACCGGCGTGCCGGCGTTGCTGCGTGACTTCAGTTGCGCGGTCGGCGTCGAACTGACAGCGGAAAATGCGCCGGCGCTTGTGGCGGTGGCGCGCCGGGCCGGCGTCGATACGTCGGGCCAGACCAGGATCGCCAAGGAAAGCTACAGGCGCGGCCGCCCGTTCACGATCGACAAGGGCGCGATCTGCCAGCCGCGATCCGAACTCTATGATAAAAAGGCGGCGCGGATGAGCTATGACTATCCCTCCGGCCATACCACCTGGGGCTGGACCTGGGCGCTCATATTGTCGTCGATCGCACCGGATCGGGCCCAGCGCATTCTCGAACGCGGGCGCGCCTATGGCGACAGCCGGTTCGTCTGTGGCGCTCACAATGAAAGCGCGGTCGAAGCGGGCATGTTGTCGGCGTCCTCGACAATGGCGCTCGTGGCGACGAAACCCGCCTATCAGAATGATCTCGCGGCCGCCCGAGCCGAACTTGCAGCACTTCGCCGCAGCGCGCCGCCCGCTCAACATTGCGCGATTGAAGCCGCACTGCTGCAACAGCGCGTGATGCCGGCACTGGATCGAGGCGCCCGCTGATCAGGGAACGACGTCATATCCACGAGTCTATGGCCTGATGGTGCCGACGCCGTCATGCCGCATGAACCAGTCGGTGTCCTTCGTCCCGCCCGTTGCGGCCGTTTTCGCGACATCTCCATCCCAGACGATGCGTCCCTGATCGTCGCGGGCGACTGAGAGGGCTCGATCGTAGAAGGCGAGGGTGGATGCCCACATGTGACGGAGATTGGCGGGACTGGAGGGGGAATGGCCCTCGCCCCAATAGGTGATGTAGTCGGCGCGCTTGTTCAGGCGGAACAGCGCCATGAACATCGCATCGAACTGCGCCTTGTCGAACGCGTCCATCTCTCCGTTCATCAGCATGATGGGGGCGGTGATCCTGGGCGTGTGGACCAGCGGGCTCGTCTGGATATAGCGCAGCGGATCGTCGAAGGGCGATTTGCCCAGGCCGAAATCGCCGAAGGGGATTTCGAAGCGTTCGGCGCTGCCGGCGGGCGGGAAATCGGCGTTGAACATGCGCGAGATGCCGTTTTCGAAATAGTGCGTCCAATTGTCGACCCAGCCATAGGTGGCGAGCACGGCGCGGAACATCGGCTGTTTGGTGGCGATCCACAGCGCGCAGATCGCGCCCTGGCTCATGCCGTTCAGGCCGATGCGCTTCGGATCGGCGAAACCCCGCGCGATCGCGGCATCGGCGGCGTCCTTGGCGGCGATATCGATCAGGTCGATCGGCCCCGCGTCGCTGCGATGAAGATCGCCGGGCATGCTCGCCTTCAGCACGATATAGCCGCGCGCCGCGAGCAATTCGCCCTTCATCGCGGCGATCGCCGATGCGGAAAAGGGCTCCGGATCGACATCGGGATTGGCGCAACCGCTGTTGCGCACCCCCGGATAGACTTCGACGATCAGCGGATAGCGGCGCCCCGGCTGATAATCGGACGGCAGCACCATGCAGCCCGTCATCTCGCGCCCGTCCTGCGACGAACGATAGGATAGCGGCCGCCAGCGCGGGATCGTCCTGCCGGCGAGGAAGGTGTTGAGCGTTTCGATGCGGCTCTCGCGCCCGTCGAAGTCGCGCACGGTGACGCTGGAGCCGGCCGCGCTGTCCTTCCGCGTCACGATGGCGGCGGCGCTCGCGGCCAGCGCCTGTTCTCCCTTGGGCACGGTGATGCGCCTGCCCAGCCGGCCGCTGGCCAGATCGATCCGCGCGAACTGGGGCGTCCCGTCGGGCTTCGTCAGCGAGACCAGCGCCTCAGGCGACACGACCGCGCGATCGGCGCCGGTTTCGACGAAGCCGGCCGAGGCGGGCAGCGTCGCGATCGTCTGCGTGCGGCCCTGCGCATCATAGCTGCGCAATGCGCCGCCGCTGACGGTCAACAGGCGATCCCCGACGATGCGGAGCGTGGTGGCCGGATCGCCGAGATCGGCCGCCAGCGGCACCGGATCGCCCGTCGCCGCGATCAGGAAAGGCATGGGGGCCTTGGCCGCCCCGGTCTCGCCCTCGCCGCGCCCGCCGATCTGGACGGGTTTGAAATAGCCCATGGTTTCCCGATCCGACGGGCGGGCGATGACGACCAGGCTGTCCTCCAGCCACAGCGGGCGCAGCGGCAGTTGAAACCCGCCCCATTGCCGCGCCGACGCGACCGCCAGTCCCTTCAGCGAGCGGGGCGTGACCCGAAGCGTGGCGGGATCGACCACGTTGAGCGTGACGGCGCGATCGCGGCTGTCGGGATCGGGTTCGAGGAAAGCGAGCTGCCCGGTTCGCGACCAGGAGATCGTGCCGCGGACGGCGCGATGGGGCGCAAGCGGAAGCGGGGCCCCCGCCTGCAGATCGAACAGGCTGAGCCGCGACGAGCGGCTGGCGTCGTAGAGCGAATTGAGCTGCTGGTCCCCGGGCGGCGGCGTGAAATCGTGGAGAAGATTGGCGGCGAGGAACCGCCCGTCGGGCGAGCGCTCCAGATCGGAGAACAGGCCCTGGCCGAGTTCATGGCTGGTGCCGCGCGCGGCGTCGGCCAGGATCAGCACGCCCGGCCGGGGCGCGGGCTCGCCACCCGACACCATCAGCCGGAACGAGGGTTCGCGGCCAGCCCAGCTCGCTTCGCGGCCGGCGGTCAAGCGCGCCTGATTGTCCCAGCGCAGATTGGAGTAGGATGGCTGTTCGCCAGGCGGCAGCGCGGCATAGGCGAAGCGATCCCGATCGATCCAGACCAGGTTGTTCTGTTCCAGCCCCGCCAGCCGCCGGGTGGGATCGAAGGTGAGGCTGGGCGCGGCATCGAAGAAACGCAGCGATCCGCTGGCGCGATCATAGACGCCGACCTGGGTGCCCGCCCGCGCCATCCGGATCAGCAGCAGCCGCTGCCCGCCCGGCGAAAAGGCGACGGGCAGGAACGTCGTTTCCGGCGTCGCGGGGGCGACGACGCGGGTGGCGTAGCCCCCGGCCGATCGCTCGACGAGGATCAGGTCTCCGCCCGTTTCGATGCTGAACAGCCGTCCGCCGCCGAAATCCCCGCCGGCTTCCGCCGGGCGCTGGCGGGCATAGGCGAAGCTGCCGTCACCCCCGGTGATCAGGTTTCCGATGCCTTGCATCGCGAAGATGTCGCGCAGCGTAACCATGGGCTTTTCGGCGCCCTGTGCTTCTCTCGCCGGTGTCGCGGCGGGTTTTGCTCCCGCCGGGGCTGCCGCCAGCGCGGCGACCATGATGGAGTGGATCAGGGGGCGCGCAAGGGCGCGGCGGGACGGGCCGGCAAGGCGCCGACGGACGGTTTTCATGGGATCACCTCTTGTGAGGGGGCTGGGGAGGGAAGGGGCCTGCCGCTTACCAGCGATGGGTGAGGCCGAGCGCGACATAGCGCCCGCGCGCCGATGCGTTCACCGCATCGAAGCCCAGATTATAGGCGCCGGGAATGTTGGTGTGAACGGCGGGCGGCTTCACGTCGAACAGATTGTCTATGTCCAGCGCCACCGTGGTTTCGGCGATTTTCCACGAGAGATGCAGATCGGCGGTGGTATAGGCGTCGATATGCTCGTTGGGCGTGATGAGGATGTTGCGATAGCCGCGCGCATGGTTGAGCTTGAGCGAGGCGACGACATCGTCGTTCGCCCAGGTGAGCCCGCCGCGCGCGCGGAAGCTGAGCGGTCCGCTGACCTGATCGAGCAGGTTGGCGACCGCCAGGTCCGGCGTGGCCTGCACCTTCAGATCGATCATGTAATTGATATTGGCATCGGCGGTGAGCGTGCCCCGGCCCAGCGGGACGGCATAGCTGCCTTCGATATCGAGGCCGCGCGAAACCTGCGATTTCAGGTTTTGCGGGCGGAAATCGAGGATCGCCTTGACGTCGCCGGGGCCGCGCCCGGCGAGATCGACGAAATAGGGGCTCGCGAAATAGGATGCGAGATCGGCCTGGCTGGGCGAGAAATTCATGAAGGAGCTGAGCGAATCGAGCTGGCTGTAGACCAGGAAGATCGATCCCCTGAGCGGGGGCGTGGTGATGCGATCGCGGAAATCGACGTCGAAATAGGTGACCGACAGGCGGGGCCCGTAACGCCCCGTCGGCTGCACGTCGAACCCGAGCGTGAAGGAGCGCGAGCGTTCCGGCCTGAGATCGGGATTGTAGGAGGATGAATCGACCAGCGTGTTGGTGAGGCCGGTGGGCGACGCCGGATTGGGGAAATCATAGGTGAAGGCGGATTGCAGCGCCGGCGCCAGATTGAACAGCAACGGTGCGCGGAAGGACCTGGCGTAGCTGCCGCGCAGCCGCAGCCAATCATTGACGTTCCATTCGACCCCGACCTTCGGATTGGTGGTGTTGCCGATGCCGCTGTAGCGATCGTGGCGCAGCGCCGCGGACAGGTTGATCGATTTGGCGAAGGGCAATCCATTCTCCGGCCCGATCACGGGAACGCGCAATTCGGCGAAGGCGCTTTCGACGTTGCGGGCCAGCGTCATGCCCACCGTCCGGCCGTCCGTCGGGCGATATTCCTCCTTGCGATAGGATGCGCCGACGGAGAGCAGCAGCGGGCCGCCGGGCAGGGCGACGAGCGGGCCGTCGACCGCGAAATCGAGATATTTGTAGCGGATGAAGCCGTTGCTGGGCGTGGTGAAGCTGGGCTGCACCGTCACGCGGCGGACGGTGGATCCGGAATAGGTGCCGTTCAGCCGCGCGCGCCAGTCGCCCAGTTCCTGCGCGACGCCCAGGCTCGCCTGCGTCGTCGCCGCCTGGCCGCTATCGTCCACCTGTTCGGGCAGCGACTGCGAATAATAGACCTGGTGATAGGTGCGCCGCGAATACAGCCCGTCGAACGAGACTTCGGTGCTCGGCGTCAGATGATAGGCGGACGAGACGAGCACGCTGTGGCGCTGGCGATCGGGCGTCAGATCGACGCGTCGGCCTGGGCGTTGCGTGACGAAACCGCGCTCGCTCGCGTCGATCCGGTTCTGATCGAAGAATTCATAGGCGATCATCACGCGGCCGCGATCGTCGGTGACGCCCACCGCCTGGGACACGCGGATCTCCTCGCCACCGCCGCGCGTGCTGGTGCCGTAGCGCAGCGACGTGATGCCGCCGTTGAGCCTTTGCTGCAGGATGAAGTTGACGACGCCGCCGATGGCGTCCGATCCATAGATGGCGGAGGCGCCGTCACCGAGTATCTCGACGCGCTCGATCGCGGTCATTGGGATCACCGAGATGTCGGCATAGGCGCTTTGCAGCCCGGCGGGCGCCAGCCGCTGGCCGTTGATCAGCGCCAATGTGCCTTCGGGGCCAAGCCCGCGCAGGCTGACCGCGGCGCCGCGCGTGAAATTGGCCGCCGCCATCGATCCGCTGGCGATGCCGCCGATATAGGTGCTGGTATCGAGCACGCTGAAATTCTGCGGAACCTTGCGCAGGAAATCATCGACCGATCCGGCGCCGGTGCGGCGCATCTCTTCCGCGTCATAGCGGATCAGCGGGGAACCGGCGGGCGCGCTGCCCCGGATGTTGGTGCCGGTGACGACGATCTCGGCGATCTGCTGGCCATCCGCCGCGTCGTCCTCACGGGCGGCGGCCTGGCCGTCGTTTCCCGGCGTCGCCTGTGTCGCCCCTGAGCCTGCGGCATTGGCCAGCGTATAGGTGCGCCCGTCGCTGGAGGCGATGCGCAGCCCGGTGCCCGCGATCAGCCGGCGCACCGCCTGATCGGCGGTGAGCTTGCCCTTCACCGCATTGGTGCGCTTGTCGCGCGCCGCGCTTTCGCTGATCAGGATCTGGACATCGGCCTGGCGCGCCAGTTCGGGAATGGCGGTGGCGGCGGATTGCGCGGGCACGTTGAAGCTGCGCGTCTGCGCGATGGCGGGCGTCGCCGCCGCGACCGCGCAGATGGCGACCGATGCGGCGAGCGTGCCGCGATACCCAGGATATCTCATATATTCCCCCCTTGCCGGATCCGAATGCGTTCGGATTTCAGTGGGAACGATGCCTTCATCGCGGGCTTCCGTTCGGGGCCGCAAAATTTATTTCAGTCGCGTGACAGCAGGATCAGATCGGGCGCGGTTTCGACGCGCGCGCCCATCAGGCCGGCGACGGCGCGGGCGAAGGCGTCGGGCTCGTTCGTGCGGAAACGCCCGATCATCTTCTCGCGGCCCAGCGCATCGTCGTTCACCTGCAATTGCACGCGGTTGTAGCGGTTGAACTCGGCCGCCGCCTCCGCGACGCTGTCTCCATCCAGGATGAGCTGGCCCGTCCGCCACGACAGCGCACGATCGATATCGTCGCGCGCGGCGACCATCGGCGGGGCCTGGGCGGCGATGTCGACCATGGCGGCGGAGCCGGCGGAGACGCGCCGGGCATTGCCCTCGTCGCCCGCGCGCCACACCTCCACCACACCCTCCGTCACGCGCACTTCCGCCCCCGCATCGGTGCGCCGCACCGAAAAGGCGGTGCCGACCGCGCGCACGCGCACCTCCCCCGCCTCCACCACGAAGGGGCGGGTGCGATCCTTGGCGACCTGGAACCAGGCTTCGCCGCTGTCGAGGACGATGCGGCGCAATTCGGGTTTCAGCGAGACGGCGAGCCTGGTCCGCGTGTTGACGGCGGCGAGCGACCCGTCTTCCAGCGGCACGCGCCGGATTTCCCCGATCGCGGTTTCGATATGCTGTTGCCCGCCCTCCCTGAACATCCAGCCAATGCCCAGGGTGGCGAGCCCGGCCGCGACGGCACCGCCACCCCAGAACAAGCGGCGGCGCGTGAAGCTTCCATGCGCGGTGGCGTCGACTTCGACGGTGGCATCCCCGGCATCCCCGGCATCCCCGGCATCTCCGGCATCGTCGTCATCGGGGGCGGGCATGCCGCCCTCGATCTGGCCGCCGCGCAGCACGCTGGCGCGATCGAGCATGGCATAGGCGGCCTGGGCGCGGAAAAAGGCGCCGCGCCGGCGGATATCGCCCGCCAGCCAGGCGTCCAGCCGGTCGCGATCGGCGGGATCGTCCGCGCCGTCCAGGCGGGCGACCCATTCGGCGGCACGCGCCTCAATCGCCTGTGCTGTTTCGCGCTCGTCCATCTCTTCCCATCTTCGTCAAAGCCTGTTCCGCCTGCGCCTCGCCCTCGGCCAGCGCCTTCAGGATCAGTTTCAGTCCCTTGCCCACGTCGTTCTCGACAATATGTTCGGCCAGCCCCATCCGGGCCGCCACCTCGCGCTGCGACAGCCCCTCGATCTTGCGCAGTTCGAAGACGCGGCGGCAGCGATCGGGCAGGCCGGCGATCAACCGCCGCACGCGCGCCAGTTCGCGCCGGCCGGCCGCGACGCGCTCCGCGGAGGGGGCATCCTCCGATATCGTCAGGCTGTCGATCTCGGTCGCGGTCTCGATCCGCACGATGCGCGCGCGCCGCAGCCGCATCAGCACCGATGTGCGCGCGGCGGCGAAGAAATAGGCGCGGCCGCAGCGGATATGCGCGATATCGGCGAGCCCGGCGATCTGGGCGTAGGTTTCCTGGATCGCATCCTCCAGGTCGTCCGGATCGAGCGTGCGGCGGAGCCAGGCGCGCACGTCCGCCTCGTGGGGAAGGATCTCGCTCCCCACCCAAGCCATGATCCGTGCCTGCCTGTCGCTGCTCACATCACTCGCGTCGCTCCTGATTCAGTGGGACGATGCACGAGCGCGGAGTTTCCGTTGAGCGGATGCGAATTTCCAGACAATTCGGTATCGGCAATGCTTCCATGCCCAGCGCTGGAGCATGATCCGTTCTAGACCGAGAACTCATAAACGGCCGCTTTCGGCAGAAGGGCGGAATGACCGGATTTGGGTGGTCAGCAGTCCGACCGCTTCCGGAGCGGCGCGGATCAGAGCTGCCGCCCCAAAAGGATGGAATTTGTCGCAGGTGACTTGTGTCGCTTATTTCCGCCCCAGGAGCAGTTCGGATGCCTTCGTGATTGTGAAAGACCCATCTGCGCGCTCGAAAGCATCCGCGACGACGACGGAGAGCTTTTCGGACACACCCGGCTGGTCGGCGAACGGAAGGCTGGTGAGATAGCCAAGCAGGTCAACCGGGTCGGTGACGCGAAGCCGATCATCATACCGAATGACCTCGACCTGAGAAAACTCGCGCTGCATCAGAGCAAGACCCTGCTCCGAGGATAAGGTTTCCGGGCGCGGATCAGGGGCGACACCAAACGGTGCCCGCGCCAACGCCGACAACTCCGCCATCGTGCCCACCGGGTTGAGAACAACCGCGACGGTGCCGCCTGCACGTGTGATACGCCCCATTTCCCGGAGACCGGCAGCGGGATCGGCCAGATGATAGAGCATATGCACCGCGATCGTCGTGTCAGCGCTGGCATTGGGCAACGGCAGCGCCACCGCATCGGCGACAGCGACTTCAACGTCCGTCCATCGATGCAGTCCGTTGACGGAAGCACGGGCCGCGTCGACCATGCCCGCGGACAGATCAAAGAGGCGAAGCCTCAAGTTGGATGGAATTGTCTGGGGCGCATTCGTCCAAAACGATCCTGCGCCACATCCTACGTCTGCGACTGTTGCGCCTCCTGGCATGGGAATGTGAGCCGCCAACCATTCAAACCAGTCGCCCCGTCCGTAGCGACTATGGAGGATCGAACGGGCTTTCAGCTTATCGGGAAACCGATACTGCACATCACGAAGGTAGTTCTGTTCGCTCTCCGTCATGACGATCTCGGCAGCTATTTGTGGCTCACACAATTGCGCCGCTCGCTCTTGAGATCAATGTGCATCGGTGTTTTCGATTGGGTACGTCTGACGAGAGCGCTGGCCTGGTCGCCGTAACCTCGCTGCTTCAAATGAATCGCGTTTCCCGAATTGGGAAAGACGCGCGCTATTCCAATGACGGGTTTCGGTACGACACGTCGCCCGGTGAACGGCCGCAATTGGGGCGGAAGCGGGCAGGCTGCTTTTATGAGTCTACGACCTAACCGGACCATGGGGATTCCATTGGGGCTGGAAAGCCGATTCACCATGTCAACTGGACAAGGAGGGGTGCTTGGGGCGGTGTCAGTGCTGCGCGAACCGCTTACGCCGCGGGCGTCTTGTCGAGCCGTTCGGCGCGAAAAACGCGATACTGTAGCTCGGTCATCCCGAACCGTCCTGCCCTCGGCCAGGATCCGCACTGCCTTCGGCATGCTGCATAATTGATCTGCAGATCAAAAACCGCAACGCACCCAGAAAAATTGTAATCGCAAGGTGTCTGATAAGCAGAGATGATCCTGCCATCAAACGCTTCCCGCTATTGGCGTGAGGCTGCCGATAGGTGAGGAATGGATATGAACCGTAAGTTTTTCCTGGTTGTCGCGGCTCTGCTTGCCGGATCTCAAGCCAATGCTCATGAAATCTGGTTGGAACAGGACGATGCCGGGCCGGCAAGGGTTTTTCTTGGGGAGCCTGATTATCCCGTGCCCCAAGGTGGGGACAAGGAATTCCCCCGCCTGAAAGCACCGCTCGTCTTCCGTGGAGATCAGACAAAAGCCGCCACATTTGTCCGGCGTGTCGATCATCTCGAGGCCGATGTACCGGGTGTCGGCGATATCAGGTTGAGGGACCCGGCGATCTTTGATCCAGAGCGCCAGGAAGACGGCACGTACAGCGCGCGAATTTATTACGCCAGGGCAGGCCGGACGGAAACCCGGGCGATGCTCGACTTGGAAATCGTTCCGCAGCAATCCGGCGCGAACGTCTTCCAGATCATGTTCAAAGGTGCGCCTGCGTCGCGCGAAGGGGTCAGGATCATCCGCCCCGATGGTTGGCTGAAGAACATCAAGGCAGACGATGCCGGGCGGTTCGCGGTGCCGACCGGGCCGGGCGGCCGATATCTGATCTATGTCGATCATGAGGAAAAAACCGACCTGCTTCAGGGGACGATGCGGGTGTCGAAAGTCACTCACGTCGCGACGCTCACGTTCGTCCAGCCCTGACCGCGGCGTCGCGGTCGCCGGCTCGATAGTGAGGCACTGCATTGGCGGATCATTTCCAGCGATGGCACCCCAGGGGGCCGGGACGCCGATCTTGCTTCGGCGCGTGGCGCGCCGGCGGCAGGCGGCTGGGTCTCGCTGTCGCGATATCCGGTCTGTATCCGTCCATCGCCTGCGCGCAGAGCCTGGATTCCCCGATCGCATGGCGGCTGAGCAATACCGCCGATGGCTGGGCCGCGATCCACAATGGCACCCGGCGCAACATCGCGGCGCTCAACAAGATCGACGCGGCGATTACCGTTGACGGGCATGCGGCCGGGGTCGGATGGCTGAGCGCCCATGCGAGCTATTTCCATATCGTCGGCCATGGCCCCAGCGAACGCCTGGTCGGTGACGGGCATGGCATCGATAATGCCGAAAGCGACCCCGACCACCGGCTTTTCGAGGCATGGGTGGAGGCGAGGCTCGCGCGGAATGCGTCGGTGCGTGTCGGGCTGATGGATCTGAATGCACAGTTCGACGCCATCGACAGCGCATCGCTGTTCCTCAACAGCGGACACGGCATGGGCACCGAATTCGCGGCGAGCGGAGTCAATGGCCCTTCCACCTATCCCGCCACCGGGCTCGGCATCAGCGCCGCCGGGACCTGGTCGGGCTTGACGCTTCAGGCGGCGGCCTTCGATGGCGCACCGGATGCGACCGCCCATGGGGGTCTCGCTTCGATGCGCTTGCGCGGGCGGGATGGTGCGCTGATCGTCGGCCAGGCGCGCTATGCCTTCGGTCGGGACGGCCCTTCGCTCGGGTTCGGCGTCTATCGATATAGTCGTGCGCCCGTCCCGTTACCGGAGGCCATGACGCGGCGCCAGGGCGGCGGCGGCGTCTATGCGATGGCCGAATTGCCGGCCATATGGGGGCTTGCCGCTTGGCTTCGTATCGGCTTCGCCGATGCGGCGATTTCGGACGTGCGCCATCAGATCAGCGGCGGTATCGTCAGGCACGCACCGTTTCCTGGACGGGAACATGACAAAGTGGGGCTGGCAGTGAGCACCATCCGCGTCCGCCCCGACGGTCCCGGCCGGATCGGCTATGCGCGGCGCGAAACCAATGTCGAGCTGACCTATCATCTCGCGCTGAGCGAGACCGTCAGCCTGCAGCCGGACGTGCAATATATTCTGAGGCCGGCCTATGATCGCGACTCCAAAAACGCATTGCTGGCCGGTCTGCGCCTGACCGTCTCGTTCGGAAGCCAGGATCGATGAAGCGCAGATTATTGACGATCCACCGCTATGTGTCGCTGTCGCTCGCGCTGTTCTGGATCGTCCAGGCGATGACGGGCACCATTCTCATCTATGCCCGGACCGTCGACGACATGGCGATGGGCGCCTCGGGACGCACCGTCTCTTCGGATGCCGTCGACCGCACGATCGCGGTGATTGGCCGCTCGGGCGCCACCGTCCGCGAATATTTCGTCAGCGGCGGCGTACCGGGCCAGATCGATATCCTGGTCGAGGATCGCGGCGAAGGATTGCAGGTCTGGCGCGTGGACGGGGCGAACGGAGCCGTCCGGCGCGTGAGCGCGTGGAACGGGCCCTGGTGGAAGCTTTCGTTCGCGCGCGGAGCATTGCTCCTTCACAAATCCCTGCTCGCCGGGGCAGTGGGGCGGATCATCGTCATCGCGAGCGCGGCCATGCTGCTCGTCAACATCCTGATCGCGTTGAAACTGGCCTGGCCGATGAAATCGCGATGGCGGTCCGTGCTCGTGCCGGTCCGCGGCGGCAATGCCGTGGTCCGGAGCTTTTCGTGGCACCGGGCGCTCGGATTATGGATGTTGCCATTCGGCCTCGTCATCACGCTGACCGGCCTTGGACTGTCCTTCATCCCGACGCTCGAGCAACTGACCGCAAGCCGGGCCATGCCGCCGCCGCAATGCCGGATCGCCACCGCTGGGCCAGCGCCCGCTTTGTCGACCGCCCGTGCCCTGAAAAGCGCGAGGCGGGTGTTTCCCGACGCCGGACTGGTCGTCGCTTCGCTGCCGCAGGCGGATCGACACTGCTATGTGCTGCAGATGCGGCAGCCCACGGAATGGCGGCGCATATTCGGTACCAGCCGCGTCTATGTCGATGCGCGATCCTATGATGTGGTCGGCCAATGGGATGCGAAGGCGGCCGGCCTTCCCGCCCGGGCCGTGGTCGCGCTCTACACCATCCACACCGGCGAATGGGGCGGCAGCGCCGGCCGCTTCGCCACGCTGGTGATGGGCATGGGCCTGCTCGCGATGATCTTGCTCGGGCTGTGGCTCTGGTGGTCGCGGCGGCGCGCGCGCGGCGCGTCCACCCGATCGCGGCAGCAGCCTTCCGTCCGATCCTGACCGGGCTCGTGCGTGACGCCGGCACGCCCGCTTTGCTCGACAATTAGGGGGCGGCTTCCAAAAATTGTGATCGACTCGACCACCTGCTCGGGATCATCATCACCCATGAAATTTCGCAGTGACTGAATAGAGTTCGAGTAAAAATACCAATCTATCGGCGATCACATGCGTTCAATAAATAAAAGGGGGGTGTGAAATGGAAAATATCAAGAGCATGGCCTTTCGAGCCGTAATGGCGTCGGTCTGCTGCTCGGCTTCGTCGATGGCTATAGCCCAGGCGGAGCCGCAAGGGGCGCAATCGAACGAGGAAATTGTTGTCACCGCGGATCGGCGCAACAGTTTCGGTCAGGATTATCTGCAGGCCGGTGCGTTTCGCGACGCGCGCATCATCGATACGCCGCTGACCGTCTCCGTTCTTAGCCGCGAATTGCTCGACGCGCAGCAGGCTGGCAGCATCATGGACGCGGCACGCAACACCGCCGGCGTGACTCAGTCGCAGCTCAACAGCACCATCTACAGCAATCTTTCCATTCGCGGCATCGCCGTCGATAATCTCACCAACTTCCGGTTCAACGGCATCCTGCCGATCATCAATTTCATCGACATGCCGATCGAGAGCAAGGATCGCGTCGAGATATTGAAGGGCGCGGCGGGCCTCTATTACGGGTTCGCCTCGCCGTCCGGCATCGTCAATCTCGTCTCGTCCCGCGCGACCGCCGATCCCGTCAACAGGGTCGATGTGAGCGGCAATCTTCACGGATCTTTCGGCGGCCATGTCGATATCGGCCGGCGATGGGGTGATGTCGGGCTGCGCGTGAACGCGGCCGCCAATTCGCTCGAAACCGGTGTGGACCGCACGACCGGCCGCCGTTTCTTCACCTCCGCGGCTTTTGACTGGTCCGTCACCGATCGGCTGACGCTTCAGCTCGACGCCGAATATATCGACAAGTCGATCACCGAGGCGACCGAACTGGTCCTGCCCGCCGCCGTCAACGGCGTGATCACGGTGCCGCCGCTGCAAAAGGCGTCGAAGAATGTCGGCGCCACCTGGCTGCTGTCCGAGGGCTATGAGTATAACCTGCTCGCCCGCCTGAAATACGCCATCTCCAAAGACTGGAGCGTCACTTTCGGCACGGGCGAATCCTATCTCAAGCGCGACCGCCGCTACTCGTCCTTTTCCGGCTATAACATCGCGACCGGCAACGGCACGCTCGGCCTCGCGCTCACCCATGGCAATGATTATCGCGCACGGATCGCGCGCGGCGACGTGGCGGGCGTGATCCGGACCGGCCCGATCAAACATGATCTGCTGATCGGGGCGTCCTATTACACCCGCGACAGCAACATCCCCGCGGCGACGCGCTACACATTCGCGCAGAATCTCTACGATCCCATCGTCATTCCTGAACAGCCGACGCCGGCGCGCACGATCACGAGCATTTCGCGTGTCAAGGAAAGCGCGTTCTTCATCTTCGACCGCGCCAGCGTGGGGGAGTGGCTCAATCTCATCATCGGCTATCGCAAGACCGATTATGAGGATCGCAGCCTGACGACCACCTACAAGGCCAGGCCGGATTCATGGTCGTACGGCGCGCTGGTCAAGCCGATGCGCTGGCTCAGCATCTACGGGAACTACATCGAGGGACTTGAATCGGGCGGGATCGTCCCGCAGATCGCGACCAATGCCGGTCAGGTCCTGCCGGCCGCGCTCAGCAAGCAGCGCGAGTTCGGCGTGAAGCTTGAACCGATGCGCGGTTTCCTGATCACCGGCGCCTATTTCAATATCGACCGGACATCGGCCTATCTGAATGCCGCGAACCTGTTCGTCCAGGACGGCCAGGCCAGCTTCAAGGGTTTCGAATTCAGCGGCAGCGGCAATATCGGGCCCAATCTTTCCTTGTCGGTCAGCGGCGTGTTCCTGGATGCCGTGCAAAGAACCGGTAGCGCGGCCGTGGTCGGCAATGTGATCGAGAACACGTCGAAGTTCAGCGGCTCGATCTTTGCCGAATATCGCATCGAGGCGCTTGACGGGCTGCGGGTCTCCGCGGGCATGTTCCGGGTCGGGCGCCGCGCCGCCAATGCCGCGAATACCGCCTTCGTCAACGGCTACACCACCTTCGACCTGGGCTTGCGCTACGAAACCGAGATCGCCGGACATCCGACCTCGTTCCGCCTCTATGGCGAGAATGTCGGCGGGCGCGAATATTGGGCGGCCACCGGATCCAGCCTGCTGCAACAGGGCGTGCCGAGGACGGTGAAGGTCTCGGTCGCGACGTCCTTCTGAGACGGCTCCCGGCTTTGCTCCCGATGATGATCCAGACCGTCCCCGCCACGCAAAACGTTCGACATGCATTGCCGGGGACGCCGTCATGAAACGAGGATATAAATGAAGTTCGATGTCATCGTCGTCGGAGGGGGCTTTGCCGGTGCCTCGACCGCCTATTTCCTGGCGCGCTCCGCATCGGTGCTCCTGATCGAACGGGAACCGGCGCCCGGCACCCAGAGTTCGGGCCGCTCGGCCGAGCAGTTCACGGTCGGCATCGCGGCGGACCTGATGCGCAACCTCGGCGCGGCCAGCCGGTCGTTCTTCGACACGCCGCCGGCGGAATTCGGTGAGGAGCCGCTGCTGTCGCCGCGCGGCTGCCTCACCGTCGGGGCGGCGGAGCATCGTGCGCGCCTCGACATGCTCGCGCAGCGCCTGGCATCGGCCCGCGCGGAGGCACGGTCGCTCTCGGGGGCGGAGGCGCTGGCCTTGTTTCCCGCACTTCGGCCGGACGGCGTCGAACTCGGCATATATGAACCCGGTGCGGCCGATATCGACAGCAACCGGCTGTTGCAGGGCTATGTCCGTGGCGCGCGCAGTCATGGCGCCGAGATCCTTCTCGACGCACCGGTCTCGTCGATCGATCGCGGCAATGGCCGATGGATCGTGACGACGGGCAAGGGCGCGTTCGAGGCGCCGGTCATCGTCAATGCCGGCGGCGCCTGGGTCGATCAGATCGCGGCGATGGCGGGCGTCGCGCCTGTCGGTATCCGGCCGATGCGGCGAACCGCCTTCACCTTCGCGGCGCCGGCGGGGCTGACCGTCGATGCCTGGCCGCATGTCTTCAAGGTCGATCGGCAATGGTATCTGAAGCCGGAAACCGGCCGGTTCATGGGGAGTCTTGCCGACGAGGTGCTGTCGCCGCCGAGCGACGTCTATCCCGACGATCTGGATGTCGCCCAGGCGATCGAGAATATCGCGGCGGACACGACGCTCACCATCGGGCGCCCGATGAGCAGTTGGGCGGGACTGCGCAACTTCCTTGCCGATCGCAATCCGGTCGGCGGCGCCCGCGCCGACGATCCCTCCTTCGTCTGGGTGGCGGGGCAGGGCGGATGCGGGGTGCTGACCTCCCCCGCGCTGGGGCAGGCGGCGGCTGCGGCGGCGCTGGGGCAATCATTGCCCGACGCGCTTCTCGAATTCGGGATCGATGCCGCGGCACTTTCGCCCGACCGGCTCACCGCCGCTCCGTGACCGGCGGACGCGTCCAGACACCATGATCTTTTCGGGAACCCAGAATGACTTCGACCTACAAGCCCACCGCCATTCCACGCACGCGCATCACATCGGGCAGCGAATTCGAGCGCATCTATAACTACAGCCGCGCCGTGCTCGTCGGAAACCATCTGATGATCTCCGGAACCACCGGCTATGATTATGCCACCAGCACGCTTGCCGACGGCCCCGTCGAACAGACCGAGCAACTGATCCGAAATGTCGAGGCCGCGCTTGCCCAGGTCGGCGGTAGGCTCGCCGATATCGTCCGGGTCCGCATGTATCTGGCTTATGCCGAAGATTATGACGCGATCATGGAGGCCTATGCCCGGGCTTTCGAGGGGATCTGTCCCGCCTGCACCACGGTCGAGGCGAAGCTGTTCGACCCCGCCATGCGCGTCGAGATGGACATGGACGCGATTGTCGATGTCCGCCCTTAATCTCAGGCCGCATACCCCGGACGACGTGCTCGCCCGGATCGGGAACCGGGCCTGGGCGCTGCCGGCCCGCGCTGACGCCATCATCATCGGCGGCGGCATCATGGGGATCGCGACCGCTTATTATCTGGCGCAGGCCGGCGTGAAGGCGGTGGTGATCGAGAAGGATCGCGTCGCATCGCAGCAGTCTGGCCGCAATTGGGGATTCGTGCGGACGCAATATCGCGACCCGGCTGAAATGCCGCTGGCGCTGGAGGCGCTGCGCATCTGGCCGGGGCTCGAGGCCGAACTCGGCACGGCGCTCGGCTGGCGCGCCACGGGCTGCCTGTTCGCCGCGGCCGACGATGCCGAATATGGCGCTTTCGAAGCCTGGCTCCGCCAGTCGGGCGGGCATGCGACGTCGTCGCGGCTGCTCAGTGCCGGGGAAACCGCCAGGCTGCTGCCGTCGCTCAATCGGCCCGCGGTGGGCGCGCTGTACACGCCCGACGACGGCCAGGCCGAACCGGGGCAGGCGACAATGGCCTTCGCCCGCGCCGCCCGGGCGGCGGGCGTCGAGATATTGGAGGATTGCGGCGCGATCGGCATCGACGTCGCCGGGGGCCGGGTCACCGGCGTCCGGACCGAACATGGCCCGATCCGCAGCGATGTCGTGATCTGCGCCGCAGGTGCGATCTCCCACCATCTGCTGCGGCCATTGGCGTTGCTGCTGCCGCAAAAGACGGTCCGCAACACCGTGTCGCTGACCACCCCGGTCGCTCCGCTTGCGCAGCCCTGTTTCTGCGGCTTCGGGCTCGGCCTGCGGCAACGGGCCGACGGGTCCTGCATCATTGCCGCGGAATCGACCTCGGACGTCGATGTCACCCTGGGTTCGTTTCACAATGCGCGCTATTTCCTGTCCAGTTTCCTGGCGAACTGGCGCACCTTCCGGCTGAGCATCGGCCGGCCCCTGCTCGACGATCTGCACGGCCTGATCGTGCGCAAACGCGAAGAGCGGCTGATCGAACCGCGCCGGCCGTTCCTGGCCCCCAATGAAAAGCGCGCCGGCAAGATGCGAGACCTGCTCAGGCAGCTCTTTGCCGGCGCCGAGACTGTGGAGATCGAAAGATCCTGGGCCGGCGCGATCGATGTGCTGCCCGATGCCTTGCCCGTCATGGACGGCGCGACGGGCGTGTCGGGTCTGATCGTGGCCACCGGTTTTTCCGGGCACGGTTTCGGTCTTGCGCCGGCGGTCGGCCGCACCGTCGCCGCGATCGCGGCCGGGCGGGCGTCGCCGCTCGACCTCTCGGCATTCCGTCTCGATCGCTTCGAACGGGGCACGTTCGGCCAGCCCCACGCGCCGCTTTGAGGAGTCCGTCATGACCATTGCCGATCACGCGCATTACCGGTCGATCGCCTCGCGAGTGTCGATGGCGGGGCGCGCATTCATCGATGGCGCCTGGCACGATGGGCACGCGCTTTTCGAAACCGTGAACCCGGCGACCGGCCAGGCCTTCGCGACATTGGCCCATTGCGGCGATGCCGAGGTGGACAGCGCGGTGCGCGCCGCCCGGCGCAGCGTGCGCGACGGCGTCTGGGGACGGCAGCCGCCCGAATATCGCAAGGCCATATTGCTGCGGCTTGCCGACCTCATCCGGCACAATGCCGAGGATCTCGCGGTCCTCGAAAGTCTCGACAGCGGCAAGCCGATCCGGGATTGCCTGAAGGAGATCGGCGAGGAAGTCCCGTCCTGCTTCCAATGGTATGCCGAACTGATCGACAAGAGCTTCGGCAAGGTCGCCCCGACCGGTGAGACCGTCTGGGCGATGATCGTCAAGGAACCTGTCGGCGTCGTCGGGCTGGTCCTGCCGTGGAACTTCCCGCTGCTGATGGCGGCGTGGAAACTCGCGCCGGCGCTGGCCGCGGGCTGCTCGGTGGTGGTGAAGCCGGCGGAGCAGACCTCGCTCACCGCATTGCGCCTCGCCGAACTGGCGGCCGAAGCGGGCGTGCCGGCGGGCGTGCTTAACGTCGTTCCGGGATTTGGCGAGACGACGGGCGCCGCGATCGGGCGTCATCCCGATATCGATGCCGTGTCCTTCACCGGATCCACCGAGGTCGGCCGCCATTTCCTGCGCTATGCGGCCGATACCAACCTGAAGACCGTCGGGCTCGAAATGGGCGGCAAGAGCCCGTTCATCATCCTCGACGATGCTCCCTTGTCCGACGATCTGATCGAGAATGCGGCGATGTCCGCCTTCTGGAATGCCGGCCAGAATTGTTCGGCCAATATGCGCCAGATCGTCGGCGGCGGGCTTCACGACGCTTTTGTGGATGCGGTGGCGCGGCGTGCCGATGCGATCGTGATCGGCGATCCGCTCGATCCGGCGACGGAAATGGGGCCGCTGGTGTCGGAGGAGCATCGGGCCAATGTCCGGCGCCATCTCGATATCGGCCGGCGGGAAGGCGCGGTGACGACGCTCGATCGTTCCGATCAGGGCCGGGACGGCTGGTTCATGGGGCCGACGGTTCTTGCCGGATTGACGCCGGAGATGACGCTCGCGCGTGAGGAGATATTCGGTCCCGTGCTGGGGGTTCTGAAGGTCGACGGTCTGGATCAGGCCGTGCGTGTCGCCAACGACAGCGATTACGGCTTGCATGCCACCATCTACACGCGCGACATCGACGCCGCGATGCACGTCGCCAATCGCCTGGAATGCGGTACGGTGGCGATCAACGGTTTCACCGAGGGTGACATGAAGACCCCGTTCGGCGGCTATAAACGATCCGGTTCGCTTGCCCGCGACAAGGGCGTGGAGGCGATGGACCAATATCTCCACAGCAAGACCATCTGGATCACCAACACGCAATATTGACGATCCCTTTCACAGCAGGACTGCCACCATGTCCCGTCGTCTTCCATCCGTGAACGCACTGAAATGCTTCGAAGTCGTTGCGGCGCAGATGAGCATCCGCAAGGCCGCGGCGGCGCTGCGCGTCAGCGAGAGCGCGGTCAGCCGTCAGGTCCGGATATTGGAACAGCAACTGGGCATCACCCTGTTCCAGCGGGGTCATAACGGGCTGGAGATCACGCCGGAGGGCCGGATCCTGGCATCCAGCACCAAGGACGCGTTCGACCAGATCGCCCGGACTATCGAGAGTTTCCATCGCGATCAGGATGTCGTCGAGATCCGGGTGTTGCCGAGCTTCGCGCTGCGCTGGCTCTATCCCCGGCTGCGGACCTTCCAGGATCAGCATCCGCTCGTGAAGGTGATGATCCACACGCGCTGGCACGACATGATCTCCAGCGACAACGACGCCGAACTCGGCATTCGCTACGGCCTGGGCAATTGGCGCAGCGAGGACGTGACCGAGCTTTATGCCGAGCGTCTCGTGCCGGTCTGCGCGCCCGATTATCTTTCCGGCCGCGAACTGCGCTCGGTCGAGGATCTGCGCGGCGCCACATTGCTGCATTCCCAGCCCGATCACCAGGACTGGAAGATTTGGGCGCTCGGCTGGGAAGGGGGAGAGATCGACACCGACCAGGGCCTCGATTTCGACGTGCTCGACATGGCGCTGCGCGCGGCGGAGGCTGGCTTCGGCATCACGATGAGCGATCAGTTGCTCGCGCATGACGCGGTGCAGGCCGGGCAGTTGACGATGGCGTCGCGTCGTGTCGTCGCCAGCGGGACCTCCTACTATCTCGTGCGTCCGGCCAATCTCAATGCACGGCGTCAGGTGCGCCTGTTCCATGAATGGATCTGCGACGAAATGAGCAGCGCGCGCCGGCTGCTCGAGGTTGGCGCCCGTTGAGTGTCATGACCATCCTCGCGCCATTGCACCGAAATGCCGCCGTGGCGCTGGCCGTCGCCCTGGTCGGTCTGTCGGGCTGCGGCCCGCGCGCGGCCACCCCCCGGTCCGCCCATGGCGTGATGCAGATTCCGCTGACCTCCGACATCCGCGGCACCAATCCCGGCGTCAATCGCGACGCCAACACCGACACGGTGATGATGCACGTCCTCGAGGGGCTGGTGGGCTATCAGGAGGACGGGCGTCCCGGCCTGATGCTGGCGCAATCGCTGACGGTGTCGCCCGATGGCCGGCGCTATGTCTTCCGGCTGCGCGACGGCGTGAAATTCCACAATGGCCGGCCGGTGACCTCCGCCGAAGTGGTCTGGTCGTGGCGGCGCTATCTCGATCCGGCGACGAACTGGACCTGCCTCGCCGATTTCGACGGTTCGCGCGGCATGAAGATCGAGGCGGTGGAGGCGATCGATCCGCAGACCGTCGCGTTCACGCTCAACCGCCGCCAGCCGCTGTTCCTTACGCAGATGGCGGCGTTCACCTGCGGCGGCGGCGCCATCCTTCATCCCGATTCGGTCGATACGCACGGCAATTGGCGCGCACCGATCAGCACCGGCCCCTATCGCATCGTGCGCTGGGAACGCGGGCGCTTCATCGATATGGACGCGTTCGCGCAATATCGGCCCGCGCCCGGCCGCGAGGACGGCAATGTCGGCGCCAAGATCGCCTATGAGAAGCGGCTGCGCTGGCTCATCATCCGTGACTCGTCGTCCCGGCTCGCGGCGCTGGAAAAGGGGCAGGTCGATGTCATGCCCGAGGTTCCGGCCGCCGAGATGCTTCAGCTTCGCCACCTGAAGGGGATCCGGATCGCCCAGGCGCCGATGCTCGGCAGCTACGGCATTCTCGTCCAGGACAAGGATCCGCTGCTGGCGGATCCGCGTATCCGCGAAGCGATCGGCTATGCGATCGATCGAGAGACGCTGGCGCGCCTCGTCACCGAAGGTACGGCCGCGGGCAATGCCTCGATCGTCGCGACGGCAAGTCCGTTCCATTCCGACACTCGGGGCAAATTGTTCGATCCGGCAAAGGCCAGGGCGCTGCTGCGCGCGGCCGGCTATCGCGGCCAGCCGATCATTCTCACCACCAATCGCCGCTATCCCGCGATGTTCAACCAGGCGCTGCTGGCGCAGGCGATGGCGCGGCAGGTCGGGCTGAACATCAAGATCGAGGTGCTCGAATGGGCGACGCATATGGATCGCTGGCGCTCGGGCAAGTTCCAGCTACTGTCGTTCGGTTTCTCGGCAAAGGCCGATCCGTCGCTCAGCTACGAATCCATCCTGGGTGATCGCGTGAAATCGCCCAGCAAGACCTGGAACGATCCGGCGGCGATCGATCTGCTGGCGGCGAGTGCTGCGACCGACGATGCGGCGCAACGCCATGCCATCTTCGAACGGCTGCACGCGCTGATGATCCGCGACGTCCCCTATATCGGGCTGTTCAGCCCGGCCGACAACAATGCCGTACGTGACGGCGTGACCGGATTCCGGTCGTGGCAGTTCGGCCGCGCCCGTTTCTGGGGCGTGCGCGCGCCCGGGGGCACGCGGTCATGATCCGATACGCCTTTTCCCGTTTCGTCCTGGCCCTGCCGACGATCCTGATCGCCCTGTTCCTGATCTTCGCGCTCATCCGGCTCATTCCCGGCGATCCGGCGCAGTTGATCCTCGGCGACACCGACGATCCGGCGGCGCTGGCGCGGATCCGCGCCACGCTGGCGCTCGACCAGCCCTTGCCGGTGCAGTTCATGCACTGGATCGCCGCGATCGCGCATGGCGATTTCGGACGGTCGATCTCGATGGAAAGCCCCGTCATCGACCTGCTGATGCCGGCGTTCGGCGTGACTGCCTTGCTCGTGGTGCCGGCGGTGATCATCGCGGCGCTGCTCGCATTGCCGCTCGGCATGTTCGCGGCATGGCGGCAGAACAGCGGAACCGATACGCTGGTGGTGACCGCGGCGACCTTCTTCCTGTCGGTGCCCAGCTTCTGGCTTGGCCTGATGATGCTGCTCTATTTCGGGGTGAAGCTCGATCTGTTTCCGGTGGTCGGATATGTCTCGCCGTTCGACGATCCGCGTGAAGGGTTGCATTATCTGGTCCTCCCGGTCGTGACGCTTGCGCTGATCGAGGCCGGGGTGCTCGTCCGGCTGGTGCGGGCCAGCACCATCGAGGTGCTTCAGCTCGACTATATCGCGCATGCCCGGTCGAAGGGATTGTCCGAACCCGCCGTGGCGCGCCGCCATGCCTTCCAGAATGTCATGGGCCCGACCTGGACGATGATCGGGCTGGCGCTTGGCGGCCTGCTCGGCGGCGCGGTGGTGATCGAAACCGTCTTTTCCCTCCCTGGTCTCGGCCGATTGATGGTCGAGGCCGTCTTCGCCCGCGACTATCCCGTCGTTCAGGGGTGCATGGTCATCGTGATGCTCAGCTATGTCGGCGTCAATCTGGCGGTCGAACTGACCGCTCCGCTCATCTGCCCGTCGCTGCGCCATGACTAGAGCGCATCCCGAAAAAGTGGGCACCGGTTTTTCGGCCGGGAAGCGCGCAAGATACTCGTCGATCCGCGCATTCGCCGCGCGACCGAGCGGCGCAATCGGCGGGATGCTCGTCATCCTGACCTTGGTCGCCGCGCTCGCGGGCGCGATCGCCACGCCCTATGATCCGACATTGGTGGATTTCTCGGCGAGGCTTTCGCCGCCCTCGCTCCTGCATTGGCTCGGCACCGACGAATGGGGGCGCGACGTGCTCAGCCGTTTGCTGGGCGGTGCCGCGATCACCGTCGCGGTCGCCGCGCTGACGACCGCCATGGTCACGGTGACCGGCGCCGTGCTGGGCGCGCTATCGGCCTTTGCCGGCGGCTGGCTGGATCGCATCGTGATCGCGCTGATGGATGCGCTGCTCGCCTTTCCCGCGCTGGTGATGGCGATCGCGATGACGACGGTGCTGGCCGGGTCGTCGCTGGCGCCCGTCATCGCGCTCAGCGTCGCCTACCTGCCCTATATGGTGCGGGTGGTGCGGACGAACGTGCTGACGATGCGCAATCGCGATTTCATCACCGCGTCGAAGATCATCGGCAACCGGCCGATCTATACGCTGGCCCGTCACATCCTGCCCAACACGATCGGTCCGGTGCTGGTCATGTCCACGTCGCTGTTCGGATGGGCGTTGCTCGCCGAATCGGCGCTGTCCTTCCTTGGCCTCGGCCTGCCGCCGCCTGCCGCGAGCTGGGGCGGGATGCTGGCCGACAGCCGCAACTATTTCGCCGACGCGCCCTGGCTCGCGATCGTGCCCGGCCTCGCGATCTCGGGCGCGCTGCTCGGCATCAACCTGTTCGGCGATTCCTGCCGCGATCATTTCGACCGGAAGATGAAGCCATGACACGCGACGCGGGAAAGCCGGTTCTCGCCATTGACGGGCTGACGATCACCGCGCCCGGCGGGCGGGCGGTGGTGAGCCAGGTCGGCCTGTCGTTGCAGGCGGGGGAAATCGGCGCGCTCATCGGTGAATCGGGCAGCGGCAAGACCACGATCGGGCGCGCCGTCCTCCGGCTGCTGTCGCCCGCGCTCACTATCGCCGGGGGCACGATCCTTTTCGAGGGACAGGATCTGGTCGGTGCCGATGCCGCCACCCTGCGCAGCCTGCGCGGCAGGCGCATGGCCGCGGTCTTTCAGGAACCGATGACGTCGCTGAACCCGTCGATGACGGTCGGGCGGCAGATGATGGAGGCGCTCAGGCTGCACGAGGGCGTCTCTGCGCGCGAGGCCAAAGCGCGCAGCCTGGAGATGCTGCACCGCGTCCGGATCAGCGATCCGGCACGATGCTTCGACGAATATCCGGGCAAATTCTCGGGCGGCATGCGCCAGCGCTTCATGCTGGCGTCGGTGCTGCTGACCCGTCCGGCACTGCTGATCGCCGACGAGCCGACCACCGCGCTCGACGCGCTCATCCGCCGCGAGATCATGGAACAGATGGTCGAGCTGACGCGCGAGCTCGGCACGGCGGTGCTGCTCGTCAGCCACGATCTCGGCATGGTATCGCAATATGCCGACAGCGCGACGGTGCTGCATGACGGCCTGGTGGTCGAGCAGGGACAGGCACGCCGGATCCTGCTCGATCCCCGCACCGATTATATGCGCCGTTTCGTGGCGGCCCTGCCCAGCCGTCCGGCCGAGGCGCATGCGGAGGTCGCCGACGCGACGCTGGTCGGTGTGTCGGGGCTCAATGTCGCCTTTCCGTTGAAGCGCCCGCTGCCCTTCGGCCCCCGGCGCCATGTCCGCGCCGTCAAGGATGCGAGCTTCGACATCCGGCGCGGCGAAGTGCTGGCCGTCGTCGGCGAATCGGGCTCGGGAAAGACGACCGTCGGCCGCACCTTGCTGGGGCTGCATCGCGCCGCGTCGGGGGCGATCGAATTCGGCACCGCGTCGGCCGAGGGTATCCAGATGATCTTCCAGGATTCCTATTCGTCGCTCGATCCGCAGATGACGATAGAGCGGATCGTGGCGGAGCCGTTGCGGCACGATGCGCGGCTGACCCGCGACGCGCGGCTGGAACAGGCGCGGCAGATGCTGCGTGAGGTCGGGCTCGCCGAGCCCTTCTTCGCCCGTTATCCGCATGAATTGTCGGGCGGGCAGCGCCAGCGCGTCGGTATCGCGCGGGCGATCGTGGCGCAGCCCGCGCTGGTGGTGGCCGACGAACCCGTGTCGGCGCTCGACGCATCGGTGCAGCGTCAGGTGCTCGATCTGCTGATGCGCCTGAAACAGACTTACGACCTCTCCTATCTCTTCATCTCGCACGATCTGGGTGTCGTCGAGGAGATCGCGGATCGCGTGATCGTCATGTATCGCGGGCGGATCGTCGAGGCGGGCCCGCGCGAAGCGATCTTCGACAGGCCGCGCCACCCCTATACCCACCAGTTGCTCGAAGCCACGCCGCGCATCGTTCGGCGCGCGCAGGATCATTATGAGCTTGTCGTCGCGCCGACCGGTCATGCGGCGGCTCCGTCCGGCTTCGCCTATCATCAGGCGGACGACGACGATGCCGCGGAGATGGTCGATCTCGGCGGCGGGCATCATGTGCTGTGTTCGCCCCGCGCGGATTTTTTGCGGCCAGGCGCATAATTATTGAAAGCGACCC
>JAJKFJ010020093.1:0-27874 GCA_027382625.1 Tetmemena sp. SeJ-2015 | reverse complement strand
TCTGGCTAAGGAGATCCAGGCTTTCTGTTATTGATTTTAGAAGTATCAGCTTAAATCAGAAAGTTGAGTCCATTGGAGCTATTAGCACACGAAGAGTTTGACTCTTGTTAGATGTGCTTCTTAATCTACTATTACTGTTGGTAAATAAGTTCTTCTTGCATGAGTCTATCTAGCTCTTAAAACTTGTCTGAGGTGTTAAGCACTTGTAAATTGTAGTTTATTTGCTTCATCATATTAAGAAGCTCCTCTACTTTGTTTTAAGCCACTTACTACTGTGATTTAAAGATTTGAGAAGTAGATAACAAATTTTGCACCTGCTTAAAAAGATCATCTATCTACTTCTGCTTTTGAGAAATGAGGAGTCTTTCTCTTTTCATATTCACGAATCTCCTTTCAAGTTACTACTTTTAATACTTGAACTCTTTGTTTTAAGTGCAAAAATTAGAAATAATTCAAAAGCTACTTTATTCATATGAGATTATAAGTGCTAACTTGTTTTTGTTAGTTATCAAATTACTGCTACTTCCTTTCAAGCTCTTTGATCTCGTTTTTGAGTTCAAGTTTTTGTTTTTTAAACTTAGCTTTCTTGGCTGTGTATTTTTGGAATAGCTGTCTAACTTATTGATCTTGTTCATTGATCCTCTAGTTTTCTTCAAAGAGGAGAGCTTTAGTTTTAAATTAAAAAGATGTTTACTCTATATCCTGCAACTCTGAAATGTCAAACAGCCTGCTTTGAAGTACTTGGTTTTAGTTGTTCTTATAGCTTATCATTTGTTAGTTAGGGTTGTTGCTCCCACCACTTAGACCTCCCATGAGAATAACTCCACCGTCGTTCATTGATTCAAGTGAGTGTTGATCTTCAAAGTAGCTGGGCCCCATCATGTGCTGCACCCCAGGATGGAAATACTAACCACCTTCTCCGCCACTTCCACTTAAGCCCATGTTCGTAAGATGGTAAATCTATTAGTGCCCTCCACTTGAAGCACCCCCAGAGTCATAATTTTAATTTTGATGCTTGGAGTATCCTGATAAGTACTGTTACGAATTGGAGTTAGAGATGGTCTTTTAAACGGGAATCTTCCTCTGATTGGGATAGTTACCGAAGTTTTACTCTTCCTCTTCAAACTGCTCCTATGCCTCTAAGTTGAGTCTATTAGCTTCATAGTTTTATACTTCCCCTCTCATCTCTTTGTTATGAATTTGGGCTCTTTTAGCGTCTTTCTCTTTAGATTTCTTGCAGTTCTTGTGGTGATGGCTTCCTTGGCGGACTTTCTTGGGGTAAAGGTAGTTTGAAACTTAGCCCTAAGAAAGCTCTTGACTCCCACTCATTGGCTCAAGATACATATACTGTTACTGCTACTATTGATGCTGCTAGTGTGGAGTGACAAAGTTCATTTTCTATTAGGGAAGGTAAGTCTACTGCTATTGTGATAGTAATAAGTTGTTTCTAGAATTCTGGTTGGTTTAGTTTTTACTATAGAAAAGTTGCTGAGGGAGGATTTATTCTTCCTCATTTTGGTCATACTAGAGAGGATACTAGCCATGTTACACCACATCAGGATTGAAGAATTGCTGTTGCTAGTTCTGGTAGTGAACTCCTAGATTAGACCTGCCACCGTTATGTGATGAATTTACAGCTGTTGGCTTTCCCTTAATGCCTTTCTAGTAATGAGAGTGAGGGCGACCCATTTTATTAGGAGATTCAAGTTCAATGAAGGCACCCCCTTCTTCGCCGTCTGATGAGTGCGAGCTGTAATGCCTAATTACAGAGTTTTCAGTGACACTTTGCCTTACTGCTGCGTTTCCTAGTTGCGCATGAAGATAGGAATGAGAGCTCTAGTGTTATTACTAAGTGTGTAATGCAATCGAAATTTAAATAAAGTTCATTCTTAAAAATGCGCGATACATTCCAGAGTTACTGCTTGCTGCCAGTCCTGCACCAGTTCCTGACCTGGCGTATGACCTCTCATTCCCATTCTTAATGTGACTCCTTGGAACTAGAGATCGAGATATCTCTTAGTCTCTAAAATCTATTGACTGGTCTGAGTCCTCTTCTATGTCATTTCCAGCTTCATTACAAATTAAACTATATGCATATACTTCTGAAGAATTTTCCTCTTCCTCTTCGTCATCTTCAAGTTCAACATCGCTCACATCAATTTTCTCTAGCTCATTATGCTGTCCTTTTAAAGACCCATTTTCTGAATCATCCGTGGTGATACTAAGTAGTATGCTACCAATCCTGTTGTTGTCGTCATCGCACATCACCCAAAACTCGGTAGACTGAAAAGAATCCTTGAAACTATATAGAAATACGATTTTAATAATCCCATGAGTCAATTATCACCTTACAAGTTCCTAATTTCTCATCTTTCTATATCAAGTATTTGCTGAAGAGTGTGATAAGTACAAAGTCTCCAAGCTTATCAACTACTATGTTGAAACTTTCATTCCATTTTGGATGCTTTCCTGGCTAAGAGGATGACTTAAATACTTATTTGCCTTGAAACTCTGCAGTGACGTAGGTCTAGAAACTGCTAAACAAGTTCCCTAATGCTGACTAATTTTGAGTACTCTCGTTATTATGAATGGTAAAATTAAATTATTGTGAATAAGGCTGATATTTATAATAGATAATAAATTTTGTTATATTTTGCATATAAGAAAGATAAAATAATTTGTTGTAGAGTGATAATTATCTTGACTTCGAGTGGCCTAATTGTAATAGGGAGCTTCTTATTTTTGCCTACTCTATTTTTGACTTTTGTTTGAGAATCAACCTTTGAACTTTGTTTTTGCGTGGAAGTTTGTAAATATATCCTGCTCTAATCAGCTGGCTAAACTGCTTTCTTGCCTTCTTAGTAGAGAAAGCTTTAGTTTTGATTTTGAGAAATAGGACTTTTCTTTGTGTTTTGCTTGTGTTCGTTAGCATTTTAAGGATACTGAGGAGGCTGCTAATTTATTTGTCTGTTTTATTGGATGCGAAAATAAATACATCTCTCATACATTAATAGAATGGTGATGCTAGTTGGAGTAGAGAACTTGAGCTAGTGGTTAAGCGATTGGTTGTGGCTTTGTTGCGCAGGGGTCTATGACGACAGCATTACATTTTTTTGATTTATCCAGGCCTTCCCTCCTGGCGCCTGACCTTTATTAGATTAGCTGGCTCCAGCTCCACCTGTGTTATAGAACTAGCCCTATAAGTTCTTACCACTTCTGCTTAAATCCTGATTTACAATAGCCAGCTTTTAACCCTTGGATGTAACTGCAGCCATTTGCGTTTAATTCAAATTTTAGCTTGAGGGATTGGAAATCTAAGTTTATTAAGTGGACCCAGTGGTCTAGTCTTACAGAGATCTGACTTGCTTAAGGTCATTTCTGCTCTTATTTAGCGGATGAGGAACCAATGACCTAGGGATTTAAGAATTATTAAGAGCAGTATTTGAGTGTGCTGAAGGCCCCGGTGGGACTGGATTGTGATTTGAGTGATGGGTTTTCTAAGAATTGGTTTTTTATGAAGGCTGCTTTGACTGCGACATAATCCCAGATTCATTCAAATGCTTACTTATAAAATATATAATATTTATGATAATGCTAGAAGGATTGGTTTTGATTCTGATTAGAATTGAATTAGTTCCTTCTCTGTGGTTATGAATGCTGCTGCTCTTTTACTTGACTTTGGTTGATATTATTAGATTGCGATATCAATTGCTGCTGTTGAGTTATTAAGATATAATAAATAAGTAATTGATGAGTAGTGTGTTTCATTTGAGAAGCAGCGCCTTGCCTCATTTTATATATTAATCCGAATTTAAAATGAAATTATTTGCTCCTCATTAATTCTATGCTTATAAGTCAATTGTATATATGGTGATGAATGAGTTAAATTTTATTTAGTTAGAAAAATTAAAATTTAAATTAAATAAAATTGGACTATAATTCCTTTGAATAATTACAAAGTAAATACAAATAAGATAGAAAGAGAATGAATTTTAAAAAGTCTATAACTGGATCCTCACAAGGAGAAAAAGCCTCTCAGAAGGATTCTCTCAGAGGATAAAGCTCAAATCATTCCAGAAATACTTATTTTATCAAATCATAATGGAGTATATTGATTTTAATTTAGAAGATAGATATAATTCAGCAATTAATTTAAATCTTAACTGTAAACTGATTTGAATTTGAAGCCTAATTTAAATTTAAAATACGAATCAGGATTTTCAGACTCCTATTCAAAACAGAAACTCCCAATAAATGAAGGGAGAAGCAGTATTCAGAGCTTAGTATTCTACTAATCCTGATTATAATTATTTTTAAAAATGATTCGATCACTCCTTCAAGACCAGATACGGATTACTAGAGCAACAGAGCAAATCCCTAGTTCTATGCATCCTCTTAGAATCCAAATAAGTATGAGGGCACTGACTTTCCCAAGTCCAAGTTCTTAGAATAGTAGTACAGATCTAGTCAACAACCTGGTGCACTGTTTTCAGATAACGCTTCAACACTTCCCAGTACCTCAGCTAAGTACTAAGTCCTAAATACGAATACAAAGTTCACTTCTCACAAAAGATTTAATTAATTTTGTTAAGGGGTAATATGTCAAGTGATATGGGAAGCTCGGCCAAAAAGAGCAACCAGTCCTCTGCGCATAAGGTAAACCAGTCTTTTGACTTGAGCATGTTTAAGAAGCAGCTGCTCCCAAATCTTGATTCTCAGATTTAAGAAGAAGAGGATTACAAGTTCATTTATATTATAGTTTAAATAAAGTACCAAACTTTAAACACCGATGATGGGAGCAAATCATCCAATCAACTTAGACTTGGCATCCAAACTTCTTAAAATTACGACACTCACAAGCCATCTATCGGCAAAATATTCAAAAAGCCGAGCTTAAAAAGATGATTGCAAATATTCTTACTTATTTATAAAGCTCTAAGGATGCTTAAAGCAAGAAAGGAAATTCAGGGAGTTTAAAAAGTAGGCAGAGCCAGACTTACAGCCACGCTAATAGTTAAACTGCAGCTGCGACAGGCTAGGAGAGAAAAAGATCAAGTCAACTCAACTTCGAAACTAGGGTGCAATCACTTCTCAATACCAAGCCTATTGTCAAAGGGAAGAGTGCTAGTCGATAGAGTAGCCTTAAGAGGGATGCTAAAACAGAAAAAGAGTAATATCAGAGCTCAAATTCTTACTTTACATCCCCTTCTAATGATATCCATAAAAGGAGCTTTATTTACATTTCATCTTTTTAGGATTCAAGAAGCGCAATAGTAAATATAAGAAATCTCTTCAGAAACTTAAAATCTCAAAGCTAAGTATGTAGTGAGGCAAAAACTAGTAACTAATCTAAAGAAGCAGTATGATTAAGACACAGTTGGCAACTACATGCTCTAAGATTTCATAAGATTAAGGGAGAGCAACGAATCTTTGAGACAGAAATTCAAACAACTTGTTTTCATTATAAAGTTTAATAATTTAATAGTGTTGAGTATAATGAGGAAATTAAGATTCTTCTTAGAACTATGAGAAATGATGCCATCAATAGAAATCTCGAAGTCGAAGAGAACTTAAGACGAGTTCTTGGAGATGTAAAAATATTTTGGTCTTCATACTTTTCTTAGATTAAAATATTGGAAAAGTCGTATTTTAGAATGAGAGAGGACATCTTGTATCTCGAATCTTAGATTTCAAGAATTCAAGATATGGGAATATCACAGAGCTAACTGGACTCTTTAAGTCTTAAAAAGCAAGATATCCTTGACTCAAAGGTAAGTTAAAAACTTATTTGTGATAATATTCATAATTTACTTTCGTATAGCAAGTATACAGAAATAGAATAGAGCGGATTAAAGAAGACTTGAACAAAGATCAACTAGAGTATCAGAATTTCAGAGATAGAGAGCACAATTTTTCATTGTATAGGAAAAAATCTGTTGCCGTCATTTAGCTTAAGAGAGCTTGCAAGAAAGTTTAAAGAAATGCAGAAACATCATATGTTAGAGAAGCGTTTGTATAATTAAAACAATAGGCCTTAAAACAGTAAGGCTTGTATAATTTAGAAAGGGTGCTAGTTAAATGGAATAAATTTAAATTTATTTTTAAGATGTAATTTTAAGGAATGAGAAATCGAAGTTCTCCTCTCTAGACTTTTGTTTCTTCAAATGGTTGAAATTCTTATCAGGAAAGTATTAGAATTAAATTAGAGCTGAATAAAAGCTTACTAAGCGAGTTGCAAGATTTGGGCCAGAGCAATTTTTCTACAAATGGAGAGAGCTCTATTTGTAAAAGAGAACTCTCAGAATTCAAGATAATATAAACGCAAGAATCATACTAGCCACAATTTAAAGAAGAATTTTTGGTAAGGGTCTGGCAAACAGCTTTTTATTATGGAAGCGTCACGCTTAGATATAAACCAAAGCACTTTTGTAATTGAAGAAGGTTATTACTCTTAAAAAGCGGAAGGATTTAAAGTGGGCGTTTCACTTTTGGAATAAGGATTTTTAGTTTAAAAGCAACAAGCTAAAATGTTTCTCTATGCTTTAGCGAAGATTAATTTGAAATATTACTTTATAAGTTTATTAGATCTACTAAGTAACTTAAAGCCAGAGCTTTCTACGGATTGAGAGAAGCAGTGAAACTTCAAAAGCTAGAAACCTTCTAGTTGAAAGTTAAGTTTTACAAAGAGTGGCGATATAGATTCTTCTAAGCGAGATATGTAAAGTAAATGTAGCCAGGCAAACTGGGTTTCTCTATTATAAATTTGGGATCAAACTAATATCTTTTACAATGTGTCCTCAATGCCTTTAAAAATCATGCCGTGAATCAGAAGATGAGAAGATTATAGCACAATTTCAATGAGAAGCATTTGAAAGTAATGAAATCTTGTGAGAACGAAATTTAGAATTAGGAGAATTAGTATAGGGACAAAGGTTTAAAGTTTTTGAAGAAGTCAGTGCTAAGATGGAGAGGGAACAAAGTTAGAGGATATTTTGATTATTGGAAGAATCTACTAGAAAATTACAAGAGAGTGAATTAAATAGCTCTTTACAGAAAAATTGCCAATTACAAGCTCTCTCAAATATTTGGAGAATGGAAGTACAAAGCGTAAATAGCGAGAAACGACCAGAGGCATATTTTGTTTTTAAATACTCGAAATACAGGGATGAAAGGAAATGGAAATCAAATAGTTCAGCAGATTTAAATTTTAAAGCGCTTTTTTATCATAAGATTATAAAGACAAAGAATGAAGTAAGAGCGTTGAATGATCAGAGACTCTCCAAAGCAAGGCTTCTAATCTTAAAGATTGCAAGGCACCAAGATAAATACAGCGTCAAAGATAGTTTCACATCTTGGAGGACCAAAATGCTTGAGCGTAGAAAGCATGAAGCCAGGTTGAGAGTAGTTTTTGCAAAACTTACAATGAATACCAAGAGAATATACTTCCAACTGTATCGAAAATAAGCAAAGAAAACTACTAGATACATGAACCATCAACATCTCATCGATTAATATGCGCCCTTATACAATTTCAGACTCCTTAAGTACTAAGCATGTTTATATTTTACTTCTTCTCAGTGATAAAATACAACCGAAGCGTTGTAATTCAATAAAAAGGTTACTTAGCACGCTTAGCTATGAGAAAATAAAGAAAGTAATACCAGCTTTCTCTTAAGTAATCTTTATTTTTATAATGGGTAGCAGTCTTGAATTCAAAGCAAATTAAGATGATAAACACTTTTGAGATGAACTAAATAGATAGTTATTCAACTGTCATGCACTCTCTAATTTAATTTATCTTGCAGGAAGTTGTTGAGAAGTAGACTATATTGCAAGACTAAATAAGTTCTATAACTAAGAGCGAGAGAAGTCTTTCTAAGTTCTCAGCAAGTCACATTGCAAGATATCTAAATAAGATTAAACATTTCTAGACTTCCAAAGCCTTCGCTACTTGGAGGGAATAATCCCAGCAGAGATAATCTTAAACCAGATTAGAAATCTATTTAGATATTATACTTACTTTTCTTCAGATTTTTGAAGCATTTCATAATGAATATGAAGAAGAAAGACGTGTAGGCAAGTTTCTATCACTGGTCTTTGCTTGCCAAAGAGTTTAAGTAGCTGCAATTAAATTCTAGAACAACCTATCTCGATAAGTCTATAAAAAGAAATGCTCGCGAGTATGAGTAAAACACTTAGGAAAATGGAGGTAAGATTACTAAAATAAGGCAGAGACTAGACTAAGAGTAGCTACAGTCTAATAAGTTCAAACATATTCACTCAGGTTTGATTGATATCATGCACAAACAGAAAACCTAAATGGTGGAACAAAAACTTCATCACTGGGTTTTAAGGTAATGGAGAGCTAGGAATCAGCAAGTCAAAGCAAGGTTCACTAAGCTTGAGAGATTCATGAAATGCTTTAGCATGCAAACTGGATTTGATTAGATAAGGAGTATTCATGGAGAGATTAATTAGTACTTCAATAACACTTCAATTGATTATTTACTTTATTAACAGAGATGTGATCGCTAGTCAAAGATTGTAAAAAGCAATAAAGACGAGTCAATAACTACAGATGAGAGAAGCTTACTCAAGATGGAGGACTTCATTAAAATTATATATGAATCTTTTTGTTCTTGCTTTAGTTCGCATAAGGCTTCTATTTTAAGCACTAATGGCGACTTGCACTAATTAAATAATACAAGCCACTAATAAAAGCAAGCCTTTCACAAGCATATTATAAAGTTGATGTTCGAGGGTTCAAATAGCAAGAAGGCATCTGAGATATTTTCAGCATGGAGGTCCGTTATATAAGTTTCGAAGCAGCTGAGATAGAGTACATTAGAATTCAAGTAAAGATAGAGCTTGCTCGAACAGCAATACACCTTAATGAAATGGAATCTGAGGGCTAAATAAACATTGAAATGTAAGAGTAAAGTTAACAATCTCAAAAATAAAAATTAGAGGAGGCTTTAAGTTCTTACCTTCAACAATCTAAAGGAGGCTTGTATTTAACAGAGACAGTAAAGATAAACCCTGCTTATCCCACTCTAAGTGGCTATTAAAAGAAAGATCTTAATGGCATTTACAGGTCTATAGTAGTTCGCAGATTATAGAAGCTCCTCACACGTGCATAATTAAAACAAATCCCTTACAAAAATCAGACAGATATTTTCTCACCAATAATCAAATAGCCTGTAGAGAGGAATAGCCTAATGGAAGATATTTACAAGGGAGACTAAAATCAAACAACTGAAGATCAAGTCCTTGCTTAGACTAAGATCAGAGAACAAAAGAAGTGCGTTTGAAACTTGGAAGAAACAAGTTTAAATTGAAAAATGCTTCCCTTAGTCAGAAGAGGAGTCTATAAATATGATATTTATTGATTACACTCTTAAACTTATAAGCTGAATGTTGAAATATTTGAATATAAACTTCAATAAGCAGCCCTAGTTGAATTAATAACAAAGCATGAAAAAATCCTAGAGCCCTAATCGTCATCCTTGCTATTGCAGAACTTAAATTCAGAGAATTTGAAGAAGCTAGCTCAACTTTCTTTTATCATAAGATCTCTTAAATCCAAAGATGAAACAGATGATAGATTCAAACTCTATAAGTACTTCAAAATAATGAAACAGCAAAGTCAAAGGTCAAAGGATATAAAGGATTTGTTAAAGAAGATTGTGGCAAAGAGTGTTTCCCCGAAACTTGAAGCATTTTTATAATGGAAGAACTTGGATAGCAAGTTGAGAAAGTAGCTAGAAAGTTAAAAGAAGGTGTAGTTAGAAGAGAGATATTTGAAAAACCAATTCAAGCTCACTCACTTACAAAGAAGGGAGGATATCTGCGAAGTGAGTGAATATTCTACTGCAGTAAGTAACGAGAACACATTTTTATTTTAGATGCTGGAGAGTAAAAAGCTAAGAGCACAGAGAATATCTGTAAGGTTCTTGAAGAAGAGAGACAGGTAGAATCTTTTTTCAGCTTTTTCCAAATGGCAAGAGTTTAAGTCTGCTTCAAACAAAAATCTCATCAGGGAAAAGTTAGCACAAAAACTCAAGATGAATTATAATAATTTTGTCTATCTTAATGATGATTGAGCAGCTACAAAAGAAAACTCAGATTTTGGAAAGAGTCAACAGTGATCTTGATGAAAAGAATCATCAGTTTAAGAATTAGTAAGTTGCACTTCTACTAAGTGGCTCTGAAATAAACACTCTTGTCCAAAATTAAATTTATCAAAGGTTATTTTTAAATAACAATCATATGACTATGAACTTAGCAGAGAGTAATCTTAAAATAAGGAACTTGATTGAAGAAAACAAAAATTTAACAATTAGAATTGGAAAACTCAATACCAACAATACTATTATGAGATCTAGTAGTCGATCTTTCAGAGGTAGGTAATGATATAAGGAGCAATCGTTTTAAGAGTTTAATTATAAGATTTTATTTATTTCATTATTTTGTTTGCTTTATTGATAGCTTATTTGCTTAGAGGGGAGTTAACATATTAGTTTTGCTGATGACTCATAAGTGGCTGCTGACTTTGGGGAGGTCTAAAAAGAGTAAAAATATCTTTACATTTGCTGGTTTGGCCCATCCCCTTGCGAATTAAAAGAGATTAATCATTTTTACTAAATTAAGGAGCCTTTGTTGCATCTGTGTTTTGTTTTGGGCGAATTAAGCTTAAGCCTTTTCGTTCTGAATGGCTTGGTCATACTGCTGCTGTCTGTTTCTAGCAAAGTTGTCCTGTATCTTTCTCTCCATCTCATGTCCATAGTTCTTCCTTGGCTGCAGATTGATAGTGAACTCTCTGTACTTCTAATTCTCTTCATAGGGGTTCAATCTGTAACTCAGTCCTTGCAAAATAACAACTTAACTTTAATTGCATGATGTAGCCTTTAGCATGTTCAAAATTAGGGTTGAGAGAAGTTTCAATGAGCTCTTCGTGTCTTAGGAAAGAATAGTGGATAGCTTTGAACAGCTGTTCTTGTTAATCTTTCTTTAATTTGGCTACTTTGAGCTTCTCTTCTATTTCCTTGATCTTGAGCTGTTGCTGCTCATCAGACAAGAACTAAATTAAGAGAGAACTGAATCTTGCCGAGCTCATCTCTCTTTGCCAATTCGTCATCCCTCTGCTTCTTCTCTTCTTCTGCGCGCTTGGTTTTCTCTTCCTTCTGCTTAGTCTTTGCTTCCTCTCTGTTCTTTTTCTCTTCTTCAGTCAGCAGAGAGAGATCGTGAGTGTCTTCATCATCTGGAGAGGGTGGAAGTGCTCTCCGGTGGTTAAGGTATCTGTCAATTGCCTTTACCACCTAGTACTCCTCGCTCACATTTAAAATAAAAGCTATATTATAAACTAGATAATTCAAATTCCAATAATTGAGTTCAGGGTCTTCGATGAGTGAAAAGAACATTGGGAAGGGTAGCTCGTTCAGGAACTCTGTACCTGTCTTGGACTCTGCGATCTCCTCAAACCTGCTCACTATCATTTCTCTCGCCTTCTCCAGCAAGTGCGTGCTGTTAAACTACACCCCAATTAACATGACAGCAGCTACTTACCCTTATAGCTTCCAAGTAGAAATATACATAAATAATCACACTAATATACAATAGAAGAGACAGCAGTTGTCTGGATTTAGGAAGTTGGCTACTATGTGTCGCTCCAAATCGCTTTTGAGCTTTGTGACTCTCAGAGAGTATGCGAGTGAGTAGACGTTGCAGACATTGTTCTCATCTATGTCTATCTTCACCTTTTCAAAATCTTAGTTTGCATAGATGTACTCCATAACTCTTGGGAATGGATCGTCCACGAAGTTTGTCTTAGTAACAATAACAAATAGAATTTAAGCTTATTCCAATTAAATGTTGTTATGATTTAATGTGCTTTGGAATTTGGAACTATAAGATTTAGATGCTTTATATAGATTACCTTTGTGAGAACAGGTGGCTTGTTGTCTGTCAACAGCTGATCAAATAAATCAGAAGCAGCAGCTAGCACCACTTTGTGACATCTATATAACTACTCAGACACACTTAAATAGTATATAGGATTTAAACTCAGAGCATTTCATTATAACTTTTCTTACTTATAAGTTGAGTCAGTGGCTGGATTGACGATCTCAATGTCTGAGAGATGCTCAGTATTAAAGAAGTCTCTTAAGTTTCTCTGCATTTTATTTTATTCTTCTTCTCTCTCGCCCCAATTTAAATAAATTAAGACTCACAGAAGATGAATGATTATTCAAAGATTAGTTAAACTCATAAAATGGAATTTATTAATTAAACAGTACCCACTTTACTTATATACCTCATCTACATTCCCTTTCCTTTATACACTATCACATTCTAAATCAGTTTAGCAACATCAAACACTATTCATGGAAAGTAAAAAGGCATCTGAAATCGAAAAGAAATTCAAAGATAAGATATTCAACTGGGTAAGTATAGATCACTAAATTCACACAGCATCTAATCATTGCAAGTGACTCACTTCAGTTAACTTAAATCATTGCACAATTTTACTAAGCAGTCGTTAAATTTCAGCTTTTTAAATTCTATATTAATGGCGGCTTCATTAATCATGATTTGGTAGTTGAGTTGCCAGTTCAGAGACAACCATCAAATCTTAGAAGCACTCGATAATATGAACAGACTTTCGCAATTGGCAGATCATGATGTGATTTTCCAATTGCTCTACTCTCTCTACCCCAAGATCATCAAGTCCTACATCTTAAAGTTTTAATGCTAATTTCTTATCCGACCCCTAGATCAACTTGACCCTGAAAGAAGTTCAGTAATGCGCATCTAAGACTGCATTAAGTTCCTGCAAAGCAAATTTTAAGAACTGTTCAAAACTGAAGTTGAAGGACTATAGTTAAAGAGCAAAGAATTATTTGGGAGGGATGATGATGTATACTTCCGAAGTGAAGATTTCACTAAACTGCTCATACTTATTGTAAGTAGTTGAAATAGTCACTAAAACATTATATAGATCTAACTCATCATAATTAGAGTCTATATTGCATTTCATTAAGCTTCATAATGCTGATACTGTTTGATGCCCAACTAGAGAGTGCAAGAAATGTGCTGCTGCAATTCTAAAGCAAGGACAAAAGTTTTGAAAGCTTCTACTCCACCAATTCCTTCTATCAAGAGATCGAGCATATCTATATTTATTTTAGTGTTAGCAAAAGCACTTGGCATAGAGTTCTCGCAAGTCTATAATTCAGTCTCAATCTCTGATGGATTCCCACTCATTTTTGACTCAGTAGTCCAATTTCATTTACCTTTATTATTATTTTTAATGGCAGATTCCAGAGTATCTCCAGCATAAGCTAAGCAACTCAGCCAGCTTATCAATAGAATCACTCTCTACCTTCAAATGCCACAATGAATCAGCCTCAAAACAATGCTAACAACATGTCCAGACACGAGTATGAATCAATTGGAGGTGACTACGAGCAATACTCGAATGGCGGTGACCATACTGGCAGCGGAGTTAACAACAGTGGTATCATGCCTTCTTACACACACAACCACAGGCGCTCCTATCAGTACAGCCAGAACTCACTCAAGCAACAAAAGTCCTATGATAATGATAAGCAAAGCATCGGTAGTGAAACTGAACTTCACTTTGGCCAGTCTCCACCCAAGAAGAAGAACACCTTTCATCAACCCTACAATTCCACCTCTTCAAGGGAACCAAAGTAAAATCAAATAAGTGTTTTGATAAGATGGTAGCAGAAATAAGATCAAGTTCAAAGTCTTAATTAGTGAAAAGTCAGAAAGTTTGATATATTAAGATGTCTGATTGGTTAATATTTAATATCTCTAATATAGTTGGTTGTTTAATATATTGATTAGACTTAAAATTAATTTACTAATGCCTGATTGGATTTATCTATTAAAGATCTTGATTAACCAATGGGGTGGCTTAATTAATTAAAACTCAAATAATTTTACCACTAATATTTAAATATTATGACCCCCAACTTTTCTTTTAAAGCCAGAAAACATTCTTCTCGAGCAGGCTGTTATCTATATTTTCATTTAGATTCTTATTTCTACAACCATCTTATCAAAACACTTATTTGATTTTATACTAAACATGAAACTGCTATTAATTTTTTTGATTTGCTGGAATATAAACTTTAAATTAAGAAGGAATCTGATGATAATTTTACTGACATCAACTTTCTCAATTGAGTATTATATCCTATCATCTATCTATTTAAATTCTAAACTATAGTTGCCTTCCAAACAGATTAAATCAATTAATTTCTATTTCCTAGTTTCAAATTCTATTAAACAAATGCGAAAATTTTTATAATTAAAACTGCTTATAGATGACCGCTATTTCTAGATAATTTTAACTTTTCCAATCATTATTTTATTTATTCAAAAATGATTTAATAAATGCCAAATAAATTACTTTTTAAACTCAAGAATTTTAGATTAATATTTTATCAATTTTTTATAGCCTAATTTTACCCAAAAACACTATATTTTAGATTCTACCTTTACTGTGCTTGCTGATATAAGTGCAAAAGATTATTTATTTAAAGATGGGAGTATTATGAAAGCAGTCAGAATAAATTTCTATTCAGCCACTTATAACAGAGTTGGTATAAACGGAGGAGAAACCGCAAATCCCTTCGTTTCCATAAATATCTCGTATTTTATTCATTATATAAATAACGGAAATCAAGATTACATGCTTATGAAATTTGACTATTCAGATTTTTCCCTAGACTTTGTGTGGAAGTACAATTGCAATTTAGTAGACACAAACTCAGTATGTGGGACTAGTGCACAGAATTATGACTTAAATCAAAACAGTTTTGTCTATGTTTATAAAAGTATAAAATTTAATATAGGAGGATCGCATTAGTTTATAACAAGTTAATTTATTTCATGAACTTATAACTTCAATTACAATTCAAATATATAAAAGTTCATATAAATTACAATTAATGGAAACATGATTTGCATTAGTAAAGCTAAGTAAATTAAATCTACTTGAAAGCTTCAAGCAATTCTATTTGCTAATAAATCATTTAAATTGATATAATTAGATATATCAATCTAAATTATAGAAGTGATTCTCAATCAAGTTTATATCGAAAACTTAAACTTAGAGGTCATACAAAAAGATCTTGAGCTTACAAAGGCACTTTAGTTGAGAATTATTTTTCAGTTTTCCTTAAAATAAATAACTTATCTTTAACCGTATTCTGAGCATTTCATTTTATTAAAAATTAAATGATCAAAACATACTCAGCTAATTAGTTACTCAAAATATTTTTTAATATAAATTTAAGCAACTAATTGATAACTAATGCAATTTGTTCCATAATAATTAATATTTCAGGTTTCTACTAAAATTAGTATATTCGATATTTAAGATTAGATGCGTATACTATCTAAGGAGTTCTCTCACAAACATGGCACTATAGTTTAAAATCCAATTTATAATTGGAATAAATATAGGAGGAAATTGAATAGAAAAGGGAATAATTAGTAATTGAAAAACTACTAAGGTAGTTCAAAGATTCTAAAATTTTAATAATTATTATACTGTTTAGTAAATCAAAGATTTTAAGGATTTATTTTATTGTAATTTATTATGGAATCTCTTTGGAGTTTTTTGCGTAGCGATTTCAACCTGCTTTTTTATTTTAGAGTACGTACGTACCTAATTTCTCCGCAGAGATGAGTAAATAGAAATAATGAAGAATATTTGGATTCCATTAAAATTTAATTATCAATTAACTAGCAGCTTTACAAGTTAAAAATTTAATTGAACATTTTATAAATCTAATATTTTAATTCATCCCTAATTTAATTAAACTTTGTACTTTTTATAAAGTTCTTCCTCAGATTTTTCCTTATAAACTTCTGTTTCAATAAAGTTCATATCTGAAGATAAGGACAATAGCTTCATCATTATGTGTTACTCAAATGATGAAGGTACTGTGATGGGATTCATTATGCAATCAATTTGTAAATATTTTTAATCAGAAACTGACCCCACTAAATTAATGAATCCCTTATTTATTTAATTCGGTAATATAGATGCTCAGATTTCTGATTAGGAATCATATAAATGCCTTGGGGCGAAGTATATTCCCGAGAGTTCATAGTATCTATTTCTCTATGAGAAAAAAGCGTCTGGCCAAGTGACAATAGACTTCGTAGCTCTAAACTCAGCCGAATAGGTAGCTTCTGCAGGAAATGGTGCAGCGGGAACGAGTGTTGAAAGTACTTCTATAATGTACTTTTCTGATTTCTCTGGACTAGTATACAAAAGTATATAAAAACTTCAATAAATTATAAATTGATATATAAATTAGATAAAAACATGAATGCAATTTAAGATTTAGGTTTTTATTTAGAGACTGAAGTATTCTCATGCTTTTAACTGCAATAAAATGAAGTATACTAAAATAATAAATTTAGAAATTGAATAGTAAAAAAATAACCTTAAAATTTATTAGAATTCTAGATGTTTATAATCAGGTACTTTTATTATCAATGCTTTTTAATTCATAGAATTTATAATTTAAAGTGTGACATTCTTCGGGAATACAAGAATGAATTATTTCCTTGGATAATAGTTAATTAAATGCATTTAATTGTTGATAAAGATAGAAAACTACCTCCTCTAGATTTATGTTCTTTATTGGCAGCAATACTCTCTCTGAATTTACAGATAATGCTTAATACGCAACTCCTTTGACAACTTTTTTATTATTGTTTTGCTAAATTACAATTCCCCTAAACTATTAAACAAACTTTGATGCATATTATGACCAGGGAGAAATTTAACTAGAATAAACTATCTACACTCCAACTAGCCAATAATAATACACTACTCCAGAGAAAACTTCAGATTTTATCTAGCTTTAGGATTTGAGACAATATTTTTATTTAAAATAACGGTCAAATGAAAACTGTTATTGCAATATCAAGATTGAAATCGTATATCAGAAATTCTAAGTTTATAGATTCAAAGATTTTTGCATAGATTATAATATCTATATTTTATTTAATTAATTTGGTAAGTTTCAGAAATAAAAAAGAATTTTGAAAAGAAAAAAAAATAATTCAAGACTATGATACTGAATCAATTTGAGGTAATAAATTAAATAGATCTAAGCTGAATCATTTTATAATTCATCTATAATAATTTTTTAACACCAATCAAATAAACAAAGGATTATTAAATTTTTTATTTTTAATAATAATTTTTTTTAAATGGTCTGTTCTCTGTTCGCAGTTTACCTAGGGAGGATGCGTATCAGACCTTAACTTACTACAAAGATGATGATTTCTTGATAGACTTAGCTAGTTACGCAATTTCCTATTGCTCTGACTCACTTACTATTGCAATATTTGTATTTGATATAAATGATTAAACTAGGGAGATAAGTGAATTTGCTGCCACTTTCACTTCAAACTACTAACTCTAATTTTTGAAATCTTCTATTGAAAAAAGAAATGAAGCCGGCATTTTTAATTTCAAGGCAGTGGTTAAATTTTCAATCGGTGATTATTATTTTTTGATTACCTATACTCAGAGAACTCTGAGATGACTTTCACTCTTGAATTATTAAGCTGCGCTGATAGCTTCCTTAGAAGTCTCTGGCTAAACGAGGATGCAGATTACAATTATGTAATAGGATCATCAGCTTTGTAATTTGATCTCATTAGGCAAATAGCTTTAAGCTTACCAACATGTGGAGGATTATAAGTTGAGACAGCCTTTATTTTATTATAATTTTAATGGTACTTCTACTTAACCATCTGACTTTACTCCTTCAATTTAATTTTCTAATTCTATTCCTAAAATTGTCAAATAAGAACTTATAAAACATTTTTAAAAGATAAGCTTAAATAAACTACTTAAAATAATTTTCTTTAATAATCAACGGATACAAGCATTGAATATTTTTCGTCTAATGAATAGGATATAGGCTTGCTAATGATTATAGTTTATATGATCAAATTTCTATATGTATTTTGATTGGAATAAAGCTTACGTATGTACACATATCTGATCCTTGAGTTTAACCTGTTGCATTAAATAATATTAATTAAGTATGCTTTATAATAATTGCAATTAAGGATTTCTCAGTGAGGATAAATGTTATCTCTGCAGCCAAAAAGATTTCACCCTATTTTGAGAGTCAACTCAAAGATCAAATCATCATTGGAGGAGCAATTAGCAAATACTAACTACCTTCAATAATGGATAATATATTCTAAATATAAACTTATTTTAAAGGATGCTCAAAACAAAAACTGTAAAGTAACTTTAATAAGCAAAGGGGTGGCAAATTTTGTCAAAGTATCAACATATAAAAATATTTAGAGTTTAATAAATCATCGGATCAGATCGTATTCTCTCCAAGTGGATTCATTTCAGGTAAATTCAGAGTACAAATACTACTTCAAGAGATAGGAGATGTATCTTTGAGCACAAAATACTCCTTAAATTTTAAAGATATAGGGAGGAGGAAGGAAGTTAACGCCATCAATGCCTTAATAAAAATATCGATTTAACTAAGTCTTACAGGCCAAAAAGCCAAAATGCCAAAAAATTTGAGAGATTTTTGCGTAATTAATCTTCTAGAAGGTCAATTTATACTATAAATTGATTATGAATGGATGATCGTTGACAGTTACAAATAAATTCTCAATTTGCATTCGCTAATTTAATTGATCTTCTGAGCACCTGACCACTGGTAAGATTGGACAGATATGTGAAGAAAGTTTGAAATATATTAGCTTCTATTACCTTAATTATTTAGAAAAAATGAGATATATAGACGATGTTCAGAGGAGCATAGCATTTCAAACACGCCTGTAGGAGGACTCGAAATAGCTGCATGAAAGCAAAGGATTCTGAGTAAACACCAAGATCTAGGAGCCAATTATGAGACACATGGTTTGAAAGATTCAACGAAGCCCCAACCCGTTGCACATAAATTAGCTCCAAGTAAAATGACAGCAATCCGTTTTAGACGAGAGCCAGGGTTGTAAGATCCAGGAAGAGATAGCAAGAGCAGACGAAAACTTTTCCTTGCAGCATTTGATCTCGCAGAATATAAACTCTCTATACTAGAGTGAGAGAGTAAGAGTAGCGAGAGCTTGAGCATATGCGAACTGATGCAATCATATGATAAGTCAGAGGTCAGAAAGAGTTTAGTCAACGCTACGAGTGGCAATAATTCAACCTTCTCTCATGTAAATGCTTCGACTTAAACGTAGATTCGTAATGGGCTTTATAGTACTTCGATGCAGGATGTCTCTCGCATTTTACGCAGCTATTTATAGTGAATTTATTAAGTTAATATAAGGTAATATATTTCAAACTTTCTTTCGCATCTCTGTCCAATCTTACCAGTGGTCCGAAGATCACTTAAATTAACGAATGAGAATTGAGATTCGAATTTATTTCAAATTTGTACCAGTCGACGATCATTCAATCATAATCATCCTATATTAAAAATTTTAAGCTTTTGCTAAAAGTCAATTTGTTAATAATTTTGTCTCGTCAAAAGTATATTTAAATAAGAATCTAAGCGAAATTATTTAAATAAAGATTTTCTGTGATTTTTTGATTATTTTATCAAACTATAACTTTTTTAGCAATTCATCATTAATATAGAACAATTTCATCGAGAGACTTTTTTTTTAGGTCTTATCTAAATAATCAATAAGTAGAGAATATTCACTGAAAAAAGTTTAGTTGAGTTTAAATTTATAAGCCTAATTATCTATTATCATTCTCATTCTCTACATTCATAAATATAATATGGCTCAAATACGAATGCTTTATAGAAGAAGAATGTTTTAAAAAAAACAACCTTTAATTTCAATGACTCAAAAGAGTACTTTCATATAAAACAAAGGGAGCTGATAATAATGCAATTGAGTAAGTTGAGTTTTAATTTGTAGTTGCCTAATGTATTCTAATCTTTCTTGGCTTCCTCTTCTTAAACATATATCAGGATAGTGAGACAGTTAAGGTTTTCTTACCTGATGCTTAAATATGAGACTCTTATTCTGCGCACTCAAATAGCAAATTTATCAGCTGCTTTGGAAAACTTTGAGCACTTGCTAGTTGCCTTCTCCACTCTTTATCTTCAAAATAAAATGTTAGAATATAAATATGTCTTCTTACCATTTTCACTTATTCTGTGTGGAAAAGTATTGTTGACCAGCTCAATAAAATAAGAGCTATTGAGTTTCAAGATAAAAAAAGTCAAACTGGAACCTTTTCAAAATAGGTACATCCTCTTTTTCTGCTTCATTTTAAGCTCTAATTAGAAAATGCCTATTATTATACCGTTTCTATATTAAAACATTCTCCTTCGATTAAGTATTCGTATTTGAGCCATAATGAAAGACTTTCCAATAACTGTTTAATACAACTATAATGTTTATCAAACTAATCAAGTTTTGCTTACCGACTAAAAAATGCTATAAAACATATTTATTTTAGAATAAATCCAATCAATATAAGACTAAAAAGATCTAATTTAAAAATTAAATTTTAAACCTGAGCGCAAAAATTGATCTTAAATTTTTTATATTTTTGGGAATTAAAAAAAATTATATTGAGGAAGGGAAGGATAAGTTCCGTCCCACAAAAAATAAAAAATTTAAAACCTTTTAACTATCTGTTCTCCAATAAAAGAATCATAATAAATAATCTGGCACTGATAATGGCTAAATTTAAAATGAATCTTCTCAGCCAAAAAACTTCTATGATCCAATTACTGAAACTTAAATTAAACTTGGAATGAGAAGGCTGTCTCTCCTTACTATGGAGTGAATTAAACCCTTAAATCTGGATTTGTTTAGTGCAGAATCTATTCCATCTCGTCTTCAGCTGAACTTACTCTGCTCTTTACTATAATATTTTTAGCGAGAGTATGAGTATTCCTGTGGGCTTTAGTTAATTTCTGAATAACAGTTTAATGATTCAACTCAAGTAAGATAAGAAAAGCTACACTCTAAATTACACAATCAGTGAGTTCTCAGGGTCTTATTTATTTAAGTCAAAGATGGTTATCAAATTGGATTTTCCTATTGCGTCTAAGTACATTTCAGCTAATCAGATTTTATTTTAGATTTTATGTTAATCAGGTGGATAAATTGAAAGTTACTTTCATTTGGAATCTCAAGTACGTGAATTCATTGCAGACTAAGTCTATTCAACAAAGATTTTCAATTGAAGGAAAGGTTCCTCCTTAAGCGAGTTCGTCTTTTATTTTATCTTTTCAGCTTGACTCTGCTGTTAGTTCATTAGTGAAAATAAAATATAATCTATATTGACTATAACGACAACAGCAATTTTAAGCTCAAATTTCGGTATCAATTTCATTTTGTAAGTGCTACCAATTAGATATTTTAAAATAATTTTTCGTCTAATAACTATAGAGGATACAGTTTATAATAGCTTTGGAGCATGTTCGAGGGACTCTAAATCATTCAAAATTTATATATAAATTTATTTATGAAATTTTTTAATTAACAATTTTAATAACGTATTAAAATAATAAAGGATTATTAAAGCCTCATACCTTACATTAAATTTATCATATCTCATATGCCTTTGGCTTCTATTCTTCTTCCTGCTAACACTATATCTTTCTTCGGGTTGATAAACAATATCGCAAGTCTAAATCTAATCCCAGTAGACATAGCGAGTTAAACTATATTCGATTTTGACCTTTTTAATGATCAACCCTATAACGACTACTTTGAATTTATGAACTACTCCTCACTCAACAATATAAAATAATTATTTAGCAATGTCCTCAATCTAGGTCTACTGTATTACTTGCTTTTGATAAACGTCTTCATTATAATTGTGGTGTTGTCATTTGAAATGCTTAACCTTATCATAGTACTGTAAGAGTATTATCTATGTAAACTTATTAGGAGATTTGCACGAAAAGTCCATCAGTATGTGTTATGGAATCCGATAATAAGATTCTTTATTGAGAATTATTTTGAGCTTCTAATATGTAGTCTCTTGAACCTTATGAATGTAAAATTAATTGAGAGTAAATAAAAGTTTATAGATTGTCTCTAAGACAACTGGCGATTTAAAAATTAGAAACATTTCATGGGCTTCTGTTCGAGCATTTTAGTGTTTTCCTCTTCAATTATTCTGGTGCCAATATCCATTTACTTTCTAATTAAATTAATATTTCTACTCAAGCATCTGAGATCATAAAATCCTCAAAACAATAATACTGATTAATATTTTTTTGAAAGCTCCAATTCTTACCAATAAAAATTCTCAACTCTATGTGAAGATAAATATAAATCAGCATCATTTTTTTTATCATATTGCAAAAAAATGTTTATAAATCTGCATGATACCATGTCGTTACTTAATGTGCCGATAAACCTCTTTAGAAAGCTGCTGCTTACCTTGTCTTTTATACTTCATTAAAATATTAATTTATCTTAATACTGCTAGGAGATCAATCCTCAATTTAAATTCTGACTATTATGACAGTGAATAAAAAATAAATATAAATTTCGGATTTTTGCTATATATCTTCAGGGCCAAACCTTTTAAAGAGGCAAAGTTAAATAATCTGCAATTTTTCAATGAGCTTTTGATAATGGCAGTGAGTTACTCTTTTTTGCCTTTTTCTAATAATTTTGATCTTGATGTTGATTTCAAAATCTTAATTGGTTTAAAAATAGTTTAAATTATCTATGTTTCTTTCCGATCTGCCTCTCTCTGTTGCATCTTTATTTATATTTTCTATATTATAATCTTGGAATAAATCTCGGAGTATTGCTTTTAGACTAAATAAAAAACTTCAAGGAATATGTACAAAAGAGAATGAGGAAAAAGAGATATCAATAAAAGCCTCGCAAAGAAATCTATTATCACTTATTAAAATATTTAATTTCAATATTTTTAATTTGACACCCATTTTTCATAAATTCCTCAGATTCAAACTAACAAGGTAATAACAAGCCTTTAGCAAAAATAATCTTTCATTTAGATTTTTTATTAATAAGTAAACATTTAGAAACCTTGAATCGTATAAAGTAAATTTTAGCCAGTAATTAATTTCTCTTTTTACAATCTCACTGAAATTTTTTAATTTGGATATCCTGGGATAAGTGGTGGAATTAGGAATTTTTTAAGGTGTGCGAATTACGTAAATCCCATAGTCGCATTATAACTGTAATAGTTCCAAAATCTTATCTAATCTCATATGCTAACTCTCAATCTCTAATTATATCCACATAAGTTACGAAGTGTCCGTATATTTTATTATCAGATCCCTACCCAGAACTTTAGATCTTCCAATTATATTCTTTTTTATCAGCAGTATCTTTTTTCTTTTCTTATTTAGCCTATTTTAGCGAGACAAGTTTTGTAATCTATACATATTCTGCTTTATTGGAGAGACTGAAAGTGTGATCTGATGCAGAAAACTGTAAAAAAACTCACTTTATATCCTTACTCTCTCGTTCTTATAAAGTGAAGTATTGAGAACTTTGTCGATATATTTGCATTTAGCTCATGGTTGACATCTTTTCATAATTGATTATTGCTATTTATGTGCTTGATTTATCACATCAGGGGTTTATTAAATATTAAATCTTAAATTGTAGATTCTGATGAGAAAGATTTCGAAAACAGAGATATCTTTCAGGAGGAATTGAAAGTGCAATGTATGAGTTTAGATATAGATGAAGGAGACAGCATTAACAACTTTGACTTCTCTAAACATACAAACTTAGATTCATTCAAAAATAAAGAAAATAATTTTAGCAAGCAGTTCAGATAAAAGATATGGTCTAATTAAGACTAATGAAATTAATTAAAGAGTGAACTAAACATCCTTAAATTTGGATGAATTTAAATATTAAAGATGATACATTAATAGATTTTCACAACAAATATAAATTAATTTAAAATATAACCTAGGAATTTATTGATATATTTATTTAGAATAAGAAATTTTGTGGATTTTAGAATAAAATTAAATAAACAAAAGAAAAAATAAATCATAATTTGACCTAAGAAAACTTAAATATAAATTGATGCTGTTGTTGAATTTTAATATGACTTATAATAACAGGCAATATTAAATAGTCTAGTATAATGAAATAATTTAAAGTTATAAATCTTGACAAAAACAGCTATTCAAGCTTCGATTAAAAAAAAGTATATTTGTAATTTCATGCTATCATATTATAAATCTTATTCATTTTTAATCAATATTGGTATTATACGTTCAGCCCAGATTTTTCAAAATCTTTTAAGTTTACTTCTGTAAAGCCTGGACAAACGAGGACGAACCTCTATTCTTCTATTCTAAAACTTAGTATTACAAGTGCTCTTTTTAATCCAAGTATTACTAAAACATTAAAAAAAATACAATATTTTACTAATTATTAATTGCCTCAATTATATGCAACGGTCTCGCATCATATGCTATTTTAGATGGATTTGATGCTCTCTCTAAAATTCAGTAAAAGACTAAAGTGTTTTCCTACAGTAAAACCTTTCTTTCTAAACAGGAGTGAAAAGTTGGAGCTGAACGGATAATATTTATGATATAACTTTAACTTAAAAAAGAATGATGAAATTAAATATAAAAACATTCATACATTAAATTGTCAAGATTAACATTATTTTTATCACTTAGAATTGAAACGACTAATTATATAATTTTCAATTAGTACCGTAATATGAAGAGACTAGGAAATTTATATATCAAAATCTAACTTTACGAAATTATTAAATTTAAATTTGATAATTTCATAATTTCTTATACTCTCAATAATACAAAATATAAACTAAAATTGTATTTACAAAGTCTCATATTTAATTTCAACATTTTAAAAGGATTTGCATCAATTATATTCAAAATATAAATAAATTATAATTGAAACATCAAACCAAGATTCTTTATCTCTTATCTAGTCTCCATATCATCAATTTTCATTTATAAAATAAGATTGATAGCTACTCCTAACTTAAGTAATCTTAGTGGCTAAGAGTTTGAGGATCAAACAAGTAATTGATGTGCACTTCTTGAAACTTAAAGTGCGATGAGGAACAGCTTCAACTCCTAACTACATCCATATCTTAGAGTCAAAATGAAACTAAGATAGGATATGTAGTTATTTTTTAGTAATTTCGCGTTTTACTCGCATAATTATAAGTATAAAAAAGAAATTAATTATACACAAATTATTCTCACTTTCTGGATTTTATGTTTCGATTTAAATTATTAAAAAGATATTATAAAATTTGGAGAGAAAAAAAGCTATATTTATCCAATGTAAATCACTAAAGTTTTATAAAGAAATTTATTAAACTTATATATGAAATAATTTTTATAGTTTTTATTTATAGCATATAAATAGTATTAAAAAGGAATTAAATTTATTATACCTGGAATTCTTACCATTGCTATTAAATTCAGTTTTTATTCTAAAATTTCTATTTTCCAATTTAATTTTTATAATAATATTATTTTAAAGATAAAAACTCCCAGCCGATGGCTCATAAGGATAAAGTTCTATTTTGTGCATACCTTTTGTAAGCTTAGCTCTCACATGCTTTATTCTTCGTACTGCAAACCTTTTTTTACAATAATTTCAATCTCAAATTATATTCCCACTTATATATCAAGATTCATTTTCCCTGTAAAATAATATACACATCAATATTTTGAGAATAATCAAAAATATTTTTAATTTATAATATAAAATAAGATTTCAAAAACAAAAATATTTTCACAAAGCCTATTTCTTAAATTGCCTTTTTAGAATTCATTTTACTCTCTGCTAAGAACAAGTCTTTACTGATTCTATAGAGAGTTGCTTTTCATAAGAGCAGTTTCCAACCGAATTCTATTCCTACTAAGATTTTTTATTCGATCTAATTCAGTACAATGAATTAGTTTTAAAATTAATATTTTAAGGGAGATGGAATATATCATCCCTCTTTGAATGGCCATATTTCAACAAATTTCCATATTGTCAAAATTGCCAAAAAATAGATATTTTGGCCTTTAAATTTACTTTTAGGGTCGAATTTTATGATTTCAGATTTTATAAATGATCTATTTATAGTCTATGTTTTATGACTACATTTATTTTCTTCGGCTTTATTCTTTCTTTAAACACTGATTCACATTTGCGCAACTCTATTTTCAGCTCCTTGAAAAGAGTTTGTGTCTCTTTTTTATAATCACAGAGAGCAGGGATAAGTTAAACATTTGATTTTTTCCTAAGAATTTTAATACAAATACTAAAGATAGTAAATAAACTAGTGACACTTTCTAAAAAATATTACAGACCGATATTATGGAGCTATAATCAGAGTTAGAGAAAAAATATTTCTAGAGAAATTATTCTATAAGCTTTGAAAAAAAACTTGCAGAAGATTCTTTCTAAATAAATATAATCGATCCAAAATTAAAATAAGTTAGAAATAACAAAAAATACTTACCATATTTATAAATTATGAAAAATAAATTTAAGATTAGCCGTTAACTTTTCCTTCATCATTAATAACGAAGTTTTTATTGGTAAATTATACTGTCAATATATTTTAAGTTACTTTCGGAAAAATATTAAATCATAAAATTTGACCCACAATGAAATTTAAGAGGCCAATATCTTTTTATTTTTTAACGTTTTAACCTATAAGAGCTATTTTTATAAATTTTGACTATAAAAAGAAGAGGTAGCGTAGCGCACATTTGTCCCAAATTTTTTTTTAATATTTAGGTAGCTCAAGTAGCTACGACAATCTAGTGTTTGGAGGGTAGATCAAAGATGGTATAAATTAGGCGGCTTTAGGGCTCTATAGCAAAGAATATAACATTAATGGAATTAGATGGGTCAAAACTTATACCCATTACGATTTATTAATTTTATAAGACTTCGGCTTGCAAAGAACCAGCGGATTATTCTTTAGAGAAGACGTTTTAATATGCATAAAAATTAAATGGATAATCGAATTACTTAATGGAAATTAAAATTAATTGAAGGGCTAGCAATTGATGAGGCTAAAATTAAAAATTAAAACATCATTAAATTCTTAGAGCATTTTTATGCTTGCAGGTTTGTGACCAATTTTAAACTGAGAATTTTAAACTCTATTGCTTGTACAGAAAAAAGATTATAAAATTAGGAAATTGTGCGTTTAACATCTCCATGCAGATGGGTGTTATAAAAATAATTCAAGAAGAAATTCTTTTTAAATTTAATTTAGAATAAGCTACTTATCACGATAAAGGCCAATAATTTATCTTACACGAAATTGCAACCCCTCTTTTAATTATTTTATCCAATCATTGAGCTTTAATTAAATTCTAAATTATAGTGGCCTTCCAAACAGATTAAGTATTTTAATTATATAAACTAGTTTAAGTTCCTAATTTAAAACAAATTTGACAGTTTTAGAATTAAGAGTTCATATACATTACTGCAATTTCAAAATAATCTCAATACTCAATTAGTATTTTCTTTATTTTAAAATAAAATTCTTTAAAAAAGCTCAATATATTCTTAGTTAACAATTTCTATAATTTTTGATTAATATTTTATTAATTTTTATTGACTAATTTTACCAACAAAACACTATTTTTTAAGATTCTACCTTTACTGTGCTTGCTGATATTAGCGTAACAGATTATTTATTTTAAGATGGGAGTATTTAAAAAGCAATCAGAATAAATTTCTATTCAGCCACTAATAGCAGAGTCGGTATAAATGGAGGAGAAACTTCAAATCCCTTCGTTTCCATAAATATCTAGTATTGCATAATATAAATAACGGAGATCAAGATTACATGGTC
>JAJKFJ010020083.1:0-27924 GCA_027382625.1 Tetmemena sp. SeJ-2015 | reverse complement strand
CAGCGTGAGATATGAGAGCGCACTAGCTTATTGCTTCTGTAGTGATAATGATGCATTGATCCTCTACATTTCCTTCATCGCATACATGATAATGAACCTTAGATAGCTATAGATATATGTTACCCTTCTAGTTATATTTTTCCTTGCAAATTTTTAAAATATTAATTAGTTCTATAATAGTCGTCAACCTCTTTCTGCTGCTACGCTTTTTTCTCTTTAGAAGTGAATAGGCCCCACCCTTTGAAATTATAAAAATTTATCTATAATTTTAGAATATTTTCTACTTTGGTCTTGGAGGACATATCTTTAACCTTCTACTCTATCTCATCCTATTGCTGCTTCACTTCCTCCTGCTGAGCCAGCACCTTGTTTGCAAACTTAAACAAATCATATTTTAATTTATTAGTTTTTACTTTCTGAGGATGACGATCTTTTGACTGGGGAACTCATCCTCTATCATGGACATGAGCTTTCGTTTCTCCTCCGCACTCTTTGCTTACTTCTTATCGTCCTTGAAAGTCCTCCACTCACAATTTAATAACAATTTATGACCACCACTAATTTAAATCTAACTCAACATAGAGCTTGATGTATTCATCAGAAACCTCAGAGGAGAGGTGCTTGTTTTAAAAAGAAGTGAGTGCTCCCTTCTAGAACTCGTTGTAGTAGCCGATGTACTCGACCAGCTTAAGCAGTCTTATAATCTGAGGCTGATGCACTTGAAGCCTCACAGCTAGCTCTGTATCGAAGTCACCCATCTCATCGCTTCTTAACTCTCCTGCCTAATACTGATCAAACTGACCTCCCATTAAGATATCGTAACACTGATAATGAAATTCCTTCAATATTTCTGATATCCAGCTGGCACTGAGGTAACTTATTAACAGAGGCTGCTTTATTGATCTTGAGTCTGGCCTCCATGGAGAATCGGTCGATTATGTAAGCGTGTTTGATGTCCTTGCGCTCGAACTCGCTCTTAATGATCTCCATGAAGACCTAGTTGCTCTTATCCTACTTCAGCTCCTCATAGTCTATCTTGTACTCCTTCATCTTTTTCTCCTCCTCAGTCTTATTCTCCACTATAACCACACCTCTCTGCTGCTAAGCCAGCTAGTTTGAGCCTCTGCTGACTAGGTCTTCGAATTCGTAGTCCATGAAGATGGTGAACTAGCTTAGCTTGAGGATCTTATGAGTGATCTCCTCTGCAAGTCCCTGGGCCATGACCTTGTCTTTCCAGTTGGAGGCTGATGTGTAAGTACTGAACTCCCTCAGCATCAGGCCCATCACAAACTTGCCCTGGCCGTGGTTAGGGGCTGAGAAGGAATCCTCGTAGCGGATGTAGATGTTGGAGATGGAGATCTGCAGGTTGTCCAATATCTTACTCACCATCTTCTCTATCGACCCTGGATCTTTCTTCACAAGAGATTCAAAGCAATACAGAGAGTAGGAATAAATTGTATATTCTGTGGACTAAGAGAAGAGTTCGTACTACTCCAACATGCTCTGGTTAGATTTCTGGTATGACTTGATCTCCACCTACTCATTCCATTCCTTGATGTGCTTGGGCCTCACTATAGCGAACACATCCTTAATCTCTATCACGAGAGGCTGCCCAGTTAGGTTCCAAACTTAATTAAAACCAATAAGGTGGAATATATATCATGAACTGGAATCTTGAGATTGATAGCGCCAATCTGTCCATAATCAAGTGAAAATGGCAGTGGCATAGAGTCGAAGAGTGTGCTTTTAAGCTTCATGTTCTGCAAGCTCACATTTCCATTAAGCACTGAGATGTTTAATTGAGCTGGGTCTATGTTCTCAATGAAGTCTCCCAGCACCTAATTCAGCACTGAGCTTATCAACTTTTCAAACATCTATAGAATAAATGAGTTTAAAGAAAGAAGGAATGAAATGTTTGAGGTTTAGAAAATCGTATTAGGATGTAGGCACCTGCCTCACTAACTTACTTTGGTTTGTTCTCTTTTTTATTTGCAAAAATTAATCAAATTATTGGGGATCTGAAAGTTAAGTTCAAGCAACTATAGATTAAGTAAGGCCATTCAGGATTTACAGAAGCATAAGATTTTCCCAATCAACAATAATACTGAATCATAGCAGATTTAATATTTTAATTGCTATTGCGTTCTCTCGAACTTCCATGGCCAGTGATTCCATACCCTCTGAGAAGGCTTTCTTATAAGCTCATATGTATAATGATAGTTTCTGGTTGCTCATGAAAGCACTCTAGTACTGTTGCACTCTTTCCCCTTCCTGCTTGAGTTTGCTATTCTCTCTGAGGAGATCTTATCTTGCAGTTTCACTTTGCTCAAGTTGAGATCTTAGTGAATTTATTTCCTCCTCGCTCATTACCTTTATGCTTGAGGCCTCACTCATTTATAAATTCAATATGATATTCAATATATTTTAAATTTGCCCTTGCTTCAACTGCTGGATAACTCCCTCCATATACTTCATCTCCCTCTACATAGTATCGTTCCTCAACTTCAATTCCAGCAAGATAATAACTATCTTATCTTAAAATTCGCGAACTAGCTTCTTAAGATGAGCTCTGTCAACATCTGTAGGGTCCTTGGATTCGCAAATTCCAAGCAGCTCCTTGATCTCGTTCATCTCACTCACCAGTTTGAAATTCTCAGAGTTGATGAATTCGTTCTGCTTTTGAAGTTTTTGAATAGTCTCATCAGCAGTCGATCTGTCGAATCCAAGCTTAACTGCTTCAAAGTTCTAGCCTCCCTTGTAAAGCATCTGCAGGCGCTGGATCTCTTGCTCTCTGTGCTGTACAAGTGAACCTAGCTCCTTCATTCTTCTTTCAGCCTCTTGCAAGCGCTGTTGCTAAGACTCCACTTCCTTCTTGAACACAAGTGCTCTCTGATCTGCGTTTCTCAATTCATCAGCCCATATCTGCTACTACTAGTGGTGGTCCACTAAGTTCTAACCACCTTAGCGATTGGGATCAATGTTCTGAGAGTTGTTAACTGGTCTAGAGAGGTCGAACTCTTGCTTCCTTCCCATTACATTTTCCTGTTGGTTAATCTCCTTGCGAAGACCCTTCACCACATCATTAGCATTTGGATTGTAGGCCTTCTGCAGCACCTAGTCCATCTTAGTCCTCAGCTGTGCGAGACTTGCATCTAGTTGCTGTATCTTGATATCTTTCTAGCCAGCTAAGAATTGCAAATCAGTCTTCTCGCCCTGTAGTTGACGCATCTGAGCCTTGATTGCTGCCTCCTTCTGCTCGCACTCTTCCTTCACCTGGATCATTTGCATGTGCAGGTCGTTGTTCTCCTTCACGATCCTTTCATTCTCCTTTCTCAAGGGCTCAAGCTAAAATGATAAGCTATGAAACGATGCTAGTGTATCCTTAAATGTGATAGCTGTGAATTTGAAAAAGGGCGGATAGCGGGGTTTTAAGCGAAATAAAATCATTATTAAATAATATTGAAAGCAAATAGGGTAACTACCCACTCACCACACTACACTTCACTCACTAATACCACTAACCTCACCTCATCAGATAAAGAGGCAACAAGAAGCAAAACTTAAGCACATCATAATCAACAAACTTTCAACATCTTTTGAATAATTAGACGATTGAGAAATGCAACACCAATCAGACTGTGGAGATTAAAGCACTGTCGATGGCAGCTTTATCCAAGATGCAGATATCATAAATAGTTCTCTTTCTTCTTTTTTCCATTTTCTTTTATTAGAAGTAGCATCAATTTCACAAGTAAGCAGAGTAGAAGGAGGAGGTTTTGACAACTGCGGATACGAAGAAGGCGTTATCCTCGCTGTAGACTCTAGAAATAATAAGTGGAAGGCCAGACAAAACGGAGAGTCAACCGCAGCCGCAAATAAAGCATTCAACTTCAAAGACAATTTGAAATATCAGAAGCGCAAGACCGAGAAAATTGAGAGAGAACAGCAGAAGTTGCTAGAGAAGGCTCATATGGCCCAAATTGCGCAAGAGAACAAGCGTTGGGCATCAAGTTAATGTTTTAAATTTCTTTTGCACCCGTGGATGAAGATGATGCCAGACACATGAGAAGAGAGGCAGAAAAAAGATAGAAAGAGCAGGCCAAGTTAGCTAAAAAGCAGGATAAGGAGAGATTATTACTTCTGATACGTTGTATAGAATGATAAAATTTTGAGATTAATAAGAGAAGAAGAAGAGAAGGAAGCTAAGCCTGAGAAGCCATCAAAAAATAAAAGGTGGTGATTTTCCAGTGGCGCAAGTGCCTGATCAAATGAAGACTTGATCAATCAGATATTAAATTTTGAAAGATCTCCCATAAGTAACTTTGACCTCTTAAGGAAACCAAGAACCTTAGTCAGTGATTCTCTAGCAGCATACAAAGCTTTAAGAAATCTGAAAACTCTAAATTTGGTTGAGATCAGCTGACGTAGCGAGTTACTTCAACACATGTAAATATAAAATACTTAACAGCAAACTTATTAAGCAAGTCTTATAAACCGCAGTTTTTGAATTTTCCAACGCTTAGAAGAATTATTTTGCAAAGAGAGTGTCTGGACGCGACATATCTTGAGATCGGTATGTCGTGATCGAGAAATGACCTCATCTTATATTTAAATTTGACTAAAATTTAAACTTATTAACTAATCACTTAGTGGGAATATCATTTTAATTAAATCTCATTCCTAAATAAAGCTCTATGTCTCAGTTCTTCTTGCTCTCAGCAAATGGAGATATCTCTCCTTCTCTGAGTGTTAAGATTTCGTAACCTGGCTCCTTATCTGTAATTAGGATTATGTGTTCCCATTAAGCTGAGGGCACTCCTTGAGTTTAGACAGTCCAATTATCGTGCCACATCATATACTTAAAGCGGTCACTCATCATCAGAATTGGCTCAATTGTAAATGCCATGCCAGGCTTCATTTCCTCTTTAGTGTAGTTGCTTGACTTATGATGATATATCATGGGCGCCATATGCATATGATGAGCGATGCCGTGTCCTCCAAATTCCTCATTTACTGTATATCCATGCCCTTCTGCGTACTCTCTACAAAAGAATTTTAGATCTTGACTGTCTTTGCTTACTGAATGATTTCTCCAATCTTAGCAAACTTTTGACCAGGTCGGCACTCCTAAATAGCTGCATACATTGATTCCCTCGTCACTTAGATCTAGAGATAGAAAATAAATCGCTATGTCTAATCGTACAAGTCTATAAAATGTTTACTATCATTTAATTATTGATAGTCTTTAGATGTCAGGATGAACATTTCCAATCATGACCATTCCAGAGTTGTCTCCATGATGTCCCTCTTTGTAGCACACTACGTCAATATTCAAGTAGTCCCCATCCTTCAATTTGTAATCATTGGGTACCCCATGAGCTACCACATCATTCACAGAGGTGCATACACTCTTAGGGAAATGCATATAGTCAATTGCACTTGGATAAGCTTCGCTCGCGATAATAAAATCATGAACAATTCCATCAACTTCATCCAAGGTCATTCCAATCTACAGAGAAACTTATAATCAAGAAATGAAACCAAGGATCATAGCTTGAACAAAAAACTGGAATCGAGAAAGATTATCTTACCTTAGTGTTTTCTAAAGCGTGCTTCAAAGTGGCTCCAGCGATTTTAGCTGCTGTCCTCAGCCCATTTTACTATTCTTAAGAAAGGACATGAATCGGCTCTGTAAATAGATCAGGCAACTACTGAGGTTTTTATCCTATTATTTTTTATTGATGATGATATGACTAACCTACATAAGGTGGTCTGATGATGTGAGGTGGGACAAAACGTGGCTCTGTAACCTTATATTTCAGATACTAAAAGGATAGATGAATAAAAGCTCTTCTATTGTTACAGGGTTAATAGTGTTAGGATATTTCATGGCTTTCTAGCTTGCAAATTTTCTGCTTTGCATTCCTTGCAGAATCAACTTCTTTGCTGATTGACAACTTGAGGACATTAAAATACTTTACTGAAATTATATATTACGTTAATTACACTGTATTTACAGAAGTATACATAATCATCTTGTAAACTGGGTGTGTGCTATTAGGCTAATGACTGTTAATTTGAATAAATACTCTTGAATTCGGTATCCGGTAAAAGTTTGATTACAAAATTATTAATGGCTGCCCCTCACAGCTACTATAACAATTGCATCTTATAAATTGATTCTATCTATTTAATTATAGGCTTCCTTATGCAAGACACCTTAAAATCTAAACCACAGTTAGAATTAATGCCTTCCCAAAGAAAATAAAGGACTTGATTGGTGCTAGTCTATGAAATTTGCTATCAACTAAAGCAGCATCCAACAGAGACAAAGAGTGAATTCTTACTACTAGATGTGCTCAGTGCTCGGAGAGGTCCCTCAGAATGACTCCAACTTAAATCCTTCAATTATTGCAAGTCCAACAAATGCTTTTCCTTCAATCAGTTTGCTTTAAATGGAGAGTTTTAACTTTGAATTTTTATTTTTGCCTGGTTCAATGCCTCATCAAGCAATTAAAGGCTTCTCTCAGACCTAGAAACTTCCACCAACTCATAAAAATTAGAGTACGACTTCCTCAAGCTAAAACTTAAAATCTTAGATAGTCAATTTGAACAACGTCGCCAGTTCTTTTCAGGTATCGACTCTCCAGCGTCGCCCTTAAAATTGTGTAGAGAGCTAGAATAACAACTACATGCAGCTTTCCTCAGCTTAGTCTTTTAGTTTGGCTCAGAGCTAGCTCCAATCTCCAAAAGCAACTACTCAAGCCATTACAGCCATCTAACAACACATTTTTATTTATCTAAGCACACCAATTCTATAGTGCAGGTGGAGTGGGAAGATCAAGCGTTCAAGCAACACTAAACAATGTTCCTCCAAGCTAGCCATTCTCACATCAAGGGTATAGCAATAACTGTGAGAATTCAAATTAGAGGGAGAGAGGCGATTCTAAGTTGAGATCCTTGCAGAAAGAGAGAATGAAAAGAAAGTAAAAGTCTTTCCAAGCCTTAGAACAAAGCTTAGGCTCTGTTGGCAAAGGTAGGGTAGACAGCTGCAGTGGAAGATTGAATTTTGATGAAATGACAGGTGCCCCTTAAAGAGTGATCGACCTACATAACTTACAAAAGTAGTTTAAGTAAGATTAAAGCAATTGCCTGGGCCTTGAAGGTAATAGTTCTCTTATGTATGGAAACAGTGTACTCGGTTAAATTCAAAACGGCAATCTTTAAACTCTCTTAATTATCCAAATGCAAACCTACTATTTTTTAATTGAATGAGGATGCCTCAAGATTTGTATTGAACCAAAACTTAGAAAGAAATAATCAGACAGTGTGTGAGGATTAGAGCATGTTATAAAACTGTTCCGCATATATTCAAAACCAGGAAAGACAGAGGCATAGAAGATAACTTAACATGAGTTTCAAAGAGAAGAGAGAGAAGCGTCTCAGGCAAAAATCTCAATCTCACGTCCTGGAAGGGGAAAACATTGAGTGTGATGAGTTTACTTAACTGCAACTTGATGGAGACAGTAGTGCATACTCCATGATTGTGAACAAGAATGACTTGAATTTGAACAAGCTCTAAACCTTTGAGAAATAGTGGAAACTCTTCAAAGACGCTCTCAATGATTTCTCATAGACTAAGCCGATCATCAATCCTGTCCCCAAGGATCCTAAATGCTACACGCAAGTGCTTAAGATAGATCTGCCAAGAATATCCCAACCTGGGAATTAGTAGTCAATCGATTTTAGCTAAACTTAGGCAATGGATGTTCTCTCTCCTCTTTTAAGTAAAGTTAAGAACATCCATAATGAGAAAGAAGCGATGAATCTTGCTAAAAATACTGCTGCAGTGAGTGGGTCTGTAACCATTGACATCTTAAAGCCACTTTCAAATTAAAAGTCAGCAAAGTCCTTAGGTATAGGAGTTGTTACTTAATTTCATCGCACTAGATCGCAGAGTCCAGGCATCAAGCAACTCTTTTAAAAGGATACTCAGATCTCAGAAGCTGATGTCAAAGTACTCAAAAATGTTGCAAACTTACTTAACCAAACTCAGAATCTAAGCAAGAGCTAAAACGGAAACAAGGATTCAGAGAGACTGTTGAAGCAGATTTAAAATATCCAAGCCACTAACTTGTTTCATTCAAACCCTACTGCCAAATAGTCAGGTGTGAATAGTGGAGCTCAGAGCATCACAAGCTCTCAAAGACCAAGTAGTAGGAATTTTCTGGCCCCAGATAAAAACATTATCTCAAATCCTTCAGTACCACTAGAGTTAGTTAGTTCAGAGAGTGTAAAAGTGGAATCTAAAGTCAGGAATCCGAGAAAAGCAAATTACTTTTCGGAAACATAGCCCCTGCCTAACTAATAAGTAAACAGAAAGGCCAAGAAAGATATTCAAAAGATGCAAATATAAAACTAGCCAACTACAATAAAGACTCCGATAAGTCAGGAAAAAACTTAGTTCAACTCTTCCTAAGCAATGACTTAATCCCATTTAATGTTTGCCAGTTATTCAGGTCCCTAGGCAGAAGCGCCCCAAGAACTAAATGGGAGTATTGAGAATAGCTATAATTGCACTGCCGTAGGTCTAGAGTCTCAAACCCTATGTAAGTTGCTGAGGGATAAAGAAGGCAACAATGACTCAAGGAGATAGTCTTTTACCTCTAGCAGCAACAGACTTATTCAATCTTTCGGTAATAGCCAAAGGCAAAGCATCGAAAGGTTTGCTGCTAGTGCTTATATGTCTTCAAAACCCAAGCACGAATAGTAGAATGAAAACCTGAGTCTTCTAGGTATAATGAGAAATTCTCAGTTGAGAGATTCTAAGCTTGTCAAAATAGATCTCTTCAATCCTGCTGACACTCAGATGACCATCGAGGACCTTGAAGATAATAAAATGTGATAAGTGTAGAGGTCTTTCATGAAGAAGTATAAGAATAAGATGACTGAGGGGGGAGATTGCAAGTAGAAGCAAGTTCATGGTACATTTATTATTTTATTGATAAGATTAGACATTCATAAGTATATAAATTTTGCAAAATGGTTTGGCTTAAACTCAGCCCATAACACTTTAGATGGCTAAATAAAGCAACAACAACAAGAAGTAAGTAGCAGCAGTTCAGTCTAAGAATTAGTAAAACTATTTAGCCAATCGCTTGAAAGAATCATTCTCTCAGACTCTTTCTCAAAAGAACTTGCACTAATTGGGACAAGGAAAGAACCAACCTATCATCGAGTTAACTAACACTAATCAAACTCAGACAGTCACTAACCTAACTGAGACTAGCATCAATGAAAAGCAAAAGCAGAGACTCACTTTTAATTACACCAAGATCAATAACTTAAAGAAGTAGAAGGCATTAGAATTGAAGTAGGTCCAGTAAAGACAGCAGCACTATCTTCAAAGTGTAGAAGATCTAGAGTTAGTCAAGAATAAGAAGCAGGCGAAGAGTAAACGTCGAGATGATTTTGATAAGGACTCTTTAGAAAATGAATCTCACTCTGAAGAGAGTGGACACGATGACGAGGATGATGAAATATGCACTGTTTCTATCCACTAGAACAAAAGATCAAAGGAAGTTGTTCAAGACTATCTTCAAAGCTAGATACAGCAGCCTTAAATGGCAATTAGTCTTCCAGATACGGAGCAAGAGGATTTTGAGACTGATGAAGCTCAGCCCTACAATCATTACTCTTTCTAAGATAGGTTCAAGCACGTGTAGAGTTCAAAAGATCTACAGCTAAACATGACTAAGTTCATGGAGCCTAAAGCAAGCAAACTCAAAGGAAGTATAGAAGCAAAGCGATAAAACCTAGATATAGAAGCCTCAGATACAGATGAAGCAGACTTAACAGAGTTATTTGAAGAGCCTATAGATGAAAGGTCGGAGGAACTATTCAATACCACTATTTAACGAGTTTAAATGCAGGTATTCGGCTCCAATAGACAGGTGTTAAGACAAGGAGATGACAATTACTACTATCAGTTCAATTCCAACAAAGACAACAACTCTTAAATGTTAACTATATTGATGAGTATTTTGTTAACTTTTAACTCTAAAACCAATTCAGTGAGAAACAGCTTGAACTTTAAATCAGTAGTCCATAAGAAGGACTCCTCGCTCGACTCTCGCCTCAATCTCTCTCGCTTTTCTTAGAATTAAGGGATCTAGAGTGCCTCAAGGGACTATAATCAAAATGGATAGAACAACAGCAATCTTTCTAACTCCTTGAATTCCTCACTTGGATTTAGAATGCCTTTTAGAGAGATGAACAATAAAATGGGCAAAGAGAAGAAGCCAACAACTGCAGAGGTGAGAGTAATCAATCTCAAAGTTGCTAAAAAGAATTGAAGCCAAAGTTTTAAACTTTATTTATTAAACTTTTCATTGAATAGACAGAAAGTGGTAGGTTTTTAATTGTCTATTTTATAAGCACTCAAGCTAAAGTTAAATTAAAAGGTTGGTGTAGGTTTTACATAGAGTGCATCATTCTAAGTTTGGGATTTGAGTTCGTCATTTATCTTCTTAAGTTTTTGAAATCCCTCTGTCGTCTTGAGCAAGTCATTTAAAAGTTTCTCAGCAAGTGCCGCACTCTCAATCGCTATGAAAAGTTTATTATCAATCTTGAGAACCAGATATATCTTGCAGAAACAAATCCTTAATCTTAAAATTCCACTTGAATTCTTTAGTTGATTCTTTGGTGGTTCGAGTTGAGTAGGAATTGATGAACTTACTGAGAGGTTGGCAATAGTGGAGAGCATCGAGTCTCTTTTTGAGTTATTGGAAGCGCCTTTCAGCTTGAACGTCCATAGTTACAAGTTTGTTTATTCTAATATTTCAAAGTCTAATTCAAATTTAATTTAAATCAGTCTATTCAAAGTAGAAAAGAAGAAAAAAATAAAGATAAATTAAACTAAGAATTTTAAACTATATTTCGTCTAAAATTAAAGACTTTAGAATCACTATATGAGAATCTTAGAGTGCTTGTGGGATGCACCCTTGTTGTTGTGAATGTTTTCCCTACCTTGTTTATCTCAAGATTAAGTTAAATAAATTGGATTAAATTGCTGCAATATTTAGTCCCTTATTTATCTGTGCTTGATCTATAAGATTGGCTTTGTGCTGAGCTATTATGATGTGAGGCCTCCTCTATCTTTGTTATAATCAGCTAAGACTGTGAATCTAGCTTTGCCCACTTCTCAAGTCTGTGGATCAATTCCTCGCAATACGATTCCAATTCAGAGATCCTCTGACTCGCTTCTACTAATTAATTTACTCTGCAGTAAATTATTTTTATAATTGCGATTTGTGTTGCTTTTAGTCTTCTGAATTAATTTTGGCTAGCTTGAGCTGGTCTTGTAATGTAAGGATGCGATCATTAGAGAGATGCAGTCTGTCAGAGTATTCCTTTATCTTTTTCTCCAAACTCACTACTGAATCAATAAGTTTTTAATTAATCAATTAAAGACTTATTTTATTATTGCTAATCCTTAAGGACTTGGTTTTACTGCTCCACTTGCTTTGAACATCTCTGGTCGCTCAGCCCTATAAAGTATATAAGATTGTTTAAACTTACTTTGAGCTTTGAATTAAGCATCTTCGTACTTCCGCCTCAGCTCATTCATCTCCTTTCTCAGTTGCTTATTTAAACTCAAATGAGATATAAGTAGTATTTATTCTACTGGCTCAATTTAACAACCTGCTGTTCAAGGGTGGAGTCACCCACACCAAATTAGGAAGTATTTATGCTTGCTCCTCCTGCAGCACCGCCTCTGTAGTCGAAGCTAGCATTACTGAGACTCACATTCTGTCCTCCACTGATACTTGAGTAAAATCTAATTAAAAAGAGTTGTTGTTGTTGTTATTGTTATTCTTCTTAGAGAGATTAAGTCTTTAGCAGAGCATCTCCTCTCTAGCATCTTCCAGCTCCTCTTTGAGGATTGATACCTCATTATGCTTGGCCTCTAATCTCTATTCTAGAGCAGCCTTCTCCCTTGCGTTTTGTTTGAGGTCATCAACAATCATAGTCAATGTTTTAATTTGTGCCTCTGCATCAAGCAAATCTCTTTGTTGCTGCAAGCTCTCTTTCCTCTGCTGAATCTCTAGTGATTCAAGTTCTTCTTTAAGTCTAGCTTAATTTAGATACCTATCTAAAAAATCAAAATTTTATTATAAGCTTTCTCAGTTCTGAGGAGCAGGATCTCCTTCTCTTTGTATTTTGAGAGCGAGAGGTTTTCTTCTCTCAAAGCCAGCAATTCTTATTGAGTTCTTGTATCAGACTCAGCAAGTTTGGCTTCGAGTTGTTCAATGACTACTCTCTTATTCTCATTGCTCTCATCTAGTCTCTTAACTTGGGACTGTAACTCACTAATTAGCTGCTCCTATTCCTTGAGTACCTCCTCCTTCTTAGAGTTTGAAACTTGCAGTCTTTCAAATCCCTCACTGGCTCCCTCTCTTTCTCTGGCTAGCTGCTCACTCTCCTTCACTCTTCTAGCTAGTCTGGTGATCTCTTTGTCTCTCAAGCCTAGCTCCGATTGCAGCTTTTCAACTATCATGTCCTTCTTTTTCACAAGCTATTCATAGGTGCTACGAGTCTGAGTCACCTACGCCATTTCTTCCTCCAACTGATGTTCCTTCAACTTGCTCAACTCTTTCTTGTAATACTATGCCTAATTTTTCAAGTCATCAAGTTATAAATTAATGATTCATTAATGATTATAGAAAGTCTTCATTATCCGTACGGAGCTACTCAAGGTCTTTATTGAATTTATCCTTTTCATACTGCGCCTCTACTTAGTGCCTTCGAACTGCAGACTACATTTCATCTTTCAACATGTCATTCTCTTTCCTAAGTTGCAGTCTAACTTCCTACAAGCGCTTGTGCTCCTTTTCCTGAGCCAACCTTGCATCCTTAGATTCCACAATTAAGTCTAAGATTTCTTTGTCCCTCTTCCTCAGGATCTACTTGTACTTCTTTGATCTCTCCTTGTACTTATTCTTCTTGGCAAGAGTTTAACGATAGAGACTTTCCAGTTTCTCCAAATTTGCAGTCGGGTAATTGTTAGACAGCTATTGCTTATGCTGAGTATATCCTTGATTATCCTCACTCTAGTCAGATTGGGCTTCTGAGTTTTCAGACCTCTGAGTTGGAGTAGCCTCCGATTAAAAGCAGTTACTACCCACATTTTGTCCGCCTGAGAGAAAGCCTGTGAATTCATAGGTATTTTGGGGTAGACTAGTCCCAGCTATTATAGACTTGGACTTATTCTTCTGTAGCTTAGTCTCAAGCTCATTTATGTAGCTGATCTTATCTTGGATTATTTTCTCAAGAGTACCAATCTTTAGATCCTAAGAATCTGAAATAGAAGGGTACTAACTTCCGACAGCCCCTTCTAGTTTCTATGTTGACTCGCCAATACTTTCAAATCTCTTTCCAAAATTTCGATTCGATTCCTCTATCAAGGCTTTGGTTGACTATCTCTCTTTTCTAGAATGAGATCTGTACTTCCTGTCCCTCCTGAGGTCTTAAGATTCGATTTGATACATATCGTCTCTGGGATTTTAAGACTTATTATGAGCCTCGTTGTTTTAAAATTGTGGCTACTATCTGTAATTTTATTGGGGGAATCTAGATGTTTAATCTTCATTTTCATTTCTTTGATAAGGATTCATCTCCAAATTTTTGCTTTTCGCATTCAGCTTTTACTCAATCATTTGCGCCCTGGGTACATTCAACTACTATCCATTGAAATTATTGATCCTTTAATTCTCCTTATCATTATTGAATTAGTTTAGCTAATTGGAGTAATGATTATCTGCATAGTAATTATCTACTGTGCCTTTCATCCTTGTGGAGTAAATTTCTGGGGGGATATTTTATGAATGGTTATGAGAGGATAAGGGCTAAGTCGTGTTATGGTAAATCGAACTCTGTTAGTGTGTGTTATGCTTAGCTTCCAGTGTTGATCCATTATAGTCCTTGGTTTAATGTAGAGTAGACATTGGCTAGCCCATAGTGAACTCTCTGCTTGGAATTTCACTCTAAGGGCCACTGAAGCTTCTCCCAGAGGCAAAGTTAGTCTGCTGTTCTGCTGCAATTACTACTTGATTGGTCTAAAAATTCCTCCTCTAATTTTAGCTTGGCCTTCTTAAATGCTAGCTCTAGAAATCATGAACATCCTCCTCTTAAGTAACTGGTCTCATAAAATTTTGATCATAGCCAGTATTCTCAGCTGTCAAATAGTTAAGGGGCAAGTTTTACTGAGTTTACGCGAATGACTGTGGTAGTGAAGCAGGGTCAGAAGTGAAGTCCATCTCATCATCGTCGTCAGAGGATTCGTTAAAGTACCCATACTTATCTAGATGCTAAATACCCTAATGATTAACTTTAGAGTGGGCATTAGGTTCACTATAAAGGACTTGGTTCGAATGCTAAGAATGATGATGTGCATGACTCTGCTAGGAGGAGGCATGCTTAGCATGAGGAACTTGTTGTTAGTAAATCGAAGAAGACATTTTATTTAAATTCAAATCACTTTCAAGAGCTAACAATAACTTATGATACCTAGCAAATCTGGTAACTTTATAGTTGGTGGAGGCACCCAGGGCTTGAGGCTTTCGTTAAGAGCTCTTTCCCTGGCTCCCTTGACTTATATGTAACTTGGGACTCTGATACTTTGTTTTGATGGATTGACTGGCAACTTATCCTCATCGAATATCTTGTCAGGCCTTACCTCCATCAACTGATTCTTGGAAGCAACATTAGATTGCGATTAAGTTGCATAGCTTCGGTTTCTCTTAGGGCTGGATTGCTATGAATGAAAATGACTGAGCTTCCTTTTCTTGAACTCAGCTACTTATTAGCTCGACTTCAAATGGAAATCTCAAAGCAAATACAAAGTTTGTATGATCTCCCATACTTGAGGTTTTAATGTTTAGAGCGCTTAACTAATCAGCCTGAGTCAGGTTTTGGTGGGATACATCTTGAATAACTCCCATCCCACTTTTGATATTAAGTCTGTCGATAGTTTGAAAGCTCTCTTCCTAATTTCTGTTTCTCTTATCTTCGTTATTTGGCTGAAGATGAGAGGGTATGACTAGCGAATTTTAGCTCTGGTCGAAGAATCTAAGCATCTTAGCTGATCTTTCAGTGTTGTGGATATTAATTTAGGGTTGGCTGTTTGAGTGCTGAAAATCCTCACCCATTTGAAAACTCTAATCCTCAAATTGCTTCTGTTGCTACTACTATAAGTCAGCTTATTATTTGGGGTAAGAATAAGTAAATAGAGAACTATATTTTCAAATTTTATGAAAGAATTGACTTGAAATTCCAGGTGCCTCATAACGTTGGGCAGATCTATTTTGGTTACTAGTCTAGTTTTTGAGTTTTAGTTGGCTTTGATAATTTTAAGAGCGTGGAATTGATTGTCAATCGCCTTTTCAGTCTTGTCTATGGGCAGTGGATCTCAAAATAACCGACCACACTTCATACATATATATCATCTCTATTTGTAATGAATCTCTTATCTGAGAAAGAATAACTGACCTCTTGAAATCCAAATCCTACAAGACACTCTCCACATTTCCCCTTGGGTTGGTTTGATAACCACTCACATCCTTGAATTGCTGAATTTTGTAAACCCCTGAGCTGTATTCTTGATCTTGCTCTAAAATGGTGGACTACCTACCCATGGAACTGCTTCTGAAAATGGCTCCTCTCTGAGTCACATTGAAGGAATTGAAACTTTCGCCCTCGTTCAACATCATCGTCTTCATCAGAGCAGCCTTCCTTTCTATTTTCTTAAACTGCTTGTGCTACACATTTAAGTATTTATTAAAAGATATTCAAAATTTTATTTACATCGAGTTGCTTCTTTATCTGCAACAGAGAGGGCTAGTTTTGCTGGTGGGAAAAAGATTAGGACTTGTCCTTGGTTATGAAACTGGAGGAGTGCTAGAGAGCACGCTTTGACAGTGGACTTGTACTCATGTTGTTTAGAATGCCATTCAGGTCAGAGTTACTCAAAAATTTACTCTCTCATTTTAATTCCATCATTCCTTATAATTAAGTTATTATTCTTTCTGGTCTTCTGTTTCTTTTCAACTTTATGAGTTTGCTGATGCTCCTCTGGCTTGTACATCTTTATAGGCGGCAGCTGGTCGAAGAAGGTCTTGCCTAGGCTTCCTTGGAGCTCTGCAACTTTGAGTGCTTCTTTAAGCGGTGTGGCTGTGAGCTTCATTTACTCTCAGTTATTAAATTGTCTGAGTTTGATGGGCTGAGTCGCAATATTATTCTAACTCCTTGGCTTATTCACATCAACACTAATCAAAGATTTAACAACCAAGCTATAATTGATGATGTATATTTCGAGTATTAAATTCCTAATTGATATACAGGATTAGGGAAAGATATGAAGTAGTGAGTACTTCTATGATAATATATTAAAGGAACTTAAAACTGCTGAGATTAGATTAATCAACGATTATCAGGTTAGGCTTCACAGCTGCTGAGGAGGAGGACTGAGAGTGCCGTTCTTCTTAAGAAGACTGTTGAGAGTCACTCCTTCCCCTTGTGAGCCTATGCGGCTAAACTTCTAGCTTTGCATCAAACTGCCTGTCTCTCCTAAAGCTATCAATCTAGGATTGAACTTCTAGCCACTTCCATTTTTATTTGCGGGAGAGCCAAAAGTAGACATCATAATTAAATACCATAATATTCATCTTAGACTGATTGATCCTGTAGGATTTCTTAGGCTCGAAGGAGGAGATAACTGACTAGAACTGGCCATCAGAGAAGTTGTTAGTCTCAAGCATCTTATGAGATATGGTATTCAAAGAAATCCTATCATGCACTCCCTCCATGAAAGCAGGCAGCTTGGACTCTGGACTGTCACTGCCTCTCTTGTACTGCTTGGCTAGGTCCAGAGATGGAATTCTACACAAAGTTGTAATGGCACTAAGCTCGCTTACCTTTTATACTTGGAAAGTTTGTCATAGTACTTGTCTATGTTATCATAGACGGTGCTATCATTAAAAATACAGAGACGGAGAAAATGTAATTCCTTCATTAGTGATAGCCTTGTTAACATTATCGATGGGTTTCCTTTCTGGGATCTTTTAGAATGGAATAAGTTGCTTAGAGAGCTTTGGCATCAGGAATTCGAAGTTCACTGAGTAAGTAGAGGGCGTCAAATTAACCTTCTGCAAAGTGTCATCTCTGGGGAGAGTCTTGGTGAAATTGACTACTGGTGTAACTCTGTAAAGAAATAAACTTTAAGAAGTTGTGTTACCCTGTCTTGGAATAGATTCCTGGGAAGTAGTTGAACGGATCGAATCGTTTGTCATGAGGGTGAGTTGCTTGCAGCTTTGTGAATTCAATTCTAGCGTTTTTCCTCTTGTAGTCTAAAAAGCCCTTAGACTCCTTGGGCAACTCAATTAGCCTCATATCTGGCTCTACCTTCTCTTTGATGACTCTAGTCCTATTTTCCTAGTGAGTCCACGACATAGGCTTGAATACTCTGTCCACTTGCTACATTAATGAATTTAACTTCCTCCATTTCATCATACCTCGTAGTTAACGTTGTAAGCTCCACAGGGTGGGATGGGGTACTTGATTTACTTGACCTGGAAATAGTGTTCCCTGGAAATGGTGTTAAATGACCAGCTGTTCTTATTTCTGTCCAGTGTCTTCTGGCTTTAAGACTAAATACAACAATTAACTCTTCTAAAGATTGGTGGGAGTGAGTACTTACCTTTGCAAGTTTCTTATCTTTGGTCTTATCTTTGCTATTCTAGGCCTCCTGCTGGAAGAAGTTGATTTGCTTCATGAGCTTCGCCTCCTTCTCCTAAAAACAGAGGTTAGATTATAATCGTATAGAAGATGTGCAAACTTTGTTTCCAGTATTCTTGGAACCTGTGGATAAGTCTTCACTCCAAATCTTTGAGCTCTTAAATTCGCCATATTTCTCCAACTGCCCTTCTCACTTACCTTATCCTGATGCTGTTGTATCTTGTTGGTGCTTTGGCTCTTTACCAGCCTCTTTGGAGAGCCGCCGCCAGTGAGGATTTCATCCTTGTTTTTGAGGATCATGTGTATCTCCTCAGTGAACTTGCCAGCTCTTGAGAGCATCAGTCCTTCGCCCACGTTCATTTTTATTGCTACTTAAGTTTAATGTTGCTGCTGCTTATTATCGTAATTATTTTAATTATCGCACTCGCAAATAAAAGAATGCGCACTACAATAACTACAGAGAGTAGAATTGCAAGTTCGAGAGAAGGAGGCCAGATTGAATGAGCTAACTAGCTAAAACTCAACACTCACGCAAGAACTGACCTACCTGAGGGAGGAACTTAATCTGTACAAGGGCAAGTGCACTTCACTCTAAAGAGATTTGGAACTTTCACAAGCCTATCTCTCTAAGATCCAAGGCAGTGATGCACTTTCCACCAACGAGCAGTTCAACTACTATATGATATATTCCTCTTATGTGTCATACTTGAAGGAGAGAGTGAGAGCGCTAGAGCTTGATCTTGAGACTAGCATCAGGGCAAAGACTGACGCTACCTATGACGCAAAAAGACTGCAGCAAAATCTCAATGAAATGGAGAAGCAACTCCATGACACCAAACTCCAAGCTATGAAGGCTTAGGGAGAGGCTCAGAGTGCATAGGCCACTGCTCAGCGTTTACAAGCTTAAGTAAATGGTAAGCTAGGCGATGTTGAGATGCTAGCCAGACAGAAGGAGGAGCTGGAGAAGATGCTGAGGCAAACCAAGGAGGAAGCTTTGGAGACTGAGAAGAAGGCAGCTGACTACTACCAGCAGCTCATCAGGACTGGGGAGAACTTCAGCATTCTGCAGAATGAGCAGAAGCTTCTATCCCAGGAGTTGACTCTCAAGCAGTCTGAGGTCAGCAAGAGTGAAAGGGAAAAGCTCCAACTGGAGAGAGAGCTGCTCCAGCTCAGACCTCTCAAGTCTCAACTTGAGAACTACTCTATGAGCACTTAGAAGACGATTGAGGACAACGTCAGGAACGAGTACGAGAGGAACAAACTCAACAACAGAGTGCTCGAACTCCAAAATGAATGAAATACTTAATATTCCTTATTAATTTTGGAATTGGAGGTGAAGAAGGGAGAGTTGGGAGATACTAATGCCAAGTTGAACCAGCAGATCCTACAGAACGGTAAACTGATTGAGCAGCTTAAGCTTTTCGAGAAGGAGTCATTCGAGATTCAGAACAGGATAAGGAAGGGCTTCGAAGTGGAGAAAGAGAACGAGTAAGCCTCCAAGGCTATTCACTCATATCATTCTGAATAATTAATGTGGAACTTTAATATGTTGATTGAGTTGCTCCGCCACCAAGAGAAGGACCTTCTGAGATAGATTGAAGACCTCAAGGCTCAGTTGGCAGTCAGAGATCAGGATATTGACAGACTTTGTGAAAGTGATTAATTAATCAGCTTATTCAATTTTACTTCGGTCTCGAACTGACAACAGCTCCTACTACACTAAGACCCTTGAGAAGGAGCTGTCAGACCAAAGAGTTGAGATTCAAAGACTGAATGATATGCTCAACCAGCAGTAAAACGAAGGAGTGAAGAACGAGCAACGCAAAAACTAGTCGGAGGTTGAAGTACTCGATCTGAGAAGATCACTCACTCTCCTCAGAGATATATACTTACCCGTTATGACTTTATGATCTTATTAAGACGAGAAACAGAGAACAGAGTAAGACTTGACTCATCTGAAGAAGGAATTTGAAGAGGAGAGACAGAAAGGCAAGCAGCTTCAGCAGCAAGTAGATCGATTGAACGCTATGTTGTCAAATTTGGATCAGACTAGATAACTATAGAATATTTTAGAGAGCAGCTTGTGTAGAGATTGCAAAGCACTAACAAAGAGAAGAGTGCAGAAGAGTAGGACAAGGCAATAATCATGCAAGATGTTCAGAGCTACAAATTATAACTCCAGTAGAGAGATTAGGAAATAGTAGACCTCAGAAGATCGATTGAGGCACTTGACTCAAACATAGATGACCTATAAGCAGAGCTAGACACTAAGACTCTAAATCTATATAGATCTAAGATACTCTTGTATTTTTGGACTCATGATTTGGCTCAGGCAAGAGTGCAACTAGAGAAGCACTTGCGGGAGATTTCAAACCTTCAGCACTAGCTTCAAAGCACCACCTCCACTCAGGATAACCATTCACGTCGTCTGCAGGAGAGAGACTCTGAGATCAAGCAGCTCAGAATCGAACTTCAGGGTTTGAGGTAGTAACTTGAGGAGCAGACTAAGTTCGCCCAAGTGAAGGGCTAGGAATCTGCTGAGCTACTTGAAGACATTTAGACACTGACTAGAGAGAATCAGTATGTGAGTGGAGAGTTCAGCAAGGTTGTCACTGCAAACGATTATCTCAAAAAGCAGAATGAAGAACTCAACGAGAGAGAAAGACTTCAATAGAATATTGTACTACATTTAAAAGGCATGCTCAACAGTCATTGAGAGCTTTGGAGATTGAAAAGGGAGACATCCTTACTACTTACAGAAATGCATGTCTAGAGAACGAGCGCCTGTAAGATTCGATCCAGATGATAACACAAGGAAACAAGGAGCAAGTTATCCGCGTCTAGAGCCTTGATAATACATCTCCCATTTTTAATTAATTGAGAAGGACGTGTTCACTTATCAGCATCGCATGAGAGATGTAGAATTGAGAGAGAGGAACTATATTGATGAGATTCGCACTCTTGAAGGTCATATTGATAAACTGACTTACCAGGTTGAGATGACCTAGCAGCAAGTTAAGATGGTCTAAGAGGAGAAAGAGCAGCTTATTGCAGACATGCATCAACAGAGAAGCTTCAGCTACACTCTTGAAGCAGGGAAGGAAGATATGACCCGCACTCTTAGTCATGTTGAAAAGGAACGCTACGATTTGAAGCAGCAGGCAACTCATTTGCAGAGAGAATCAGATATCATGAGGCGGCAGTTGGAAATGGAGAGAGAGAAGTACAACGAGCTTGAGCAGATACAAATCAACGACCGCAAGCAACTGCAGTAACATCAATATAAAGTGCACGATCTCTAAATTGAGCTGGACTAATAAAAGCAGGAGGTGCAGAGACTCATCCTCCGCTCCTAGAGTAAGTTATACAGATGGAGATTTAATGCTTTTTCATAGGTTTGCAATCGCACATCGATTTGCTTTAGAAGCACTCTAAGTCTGGAAGTGGGTTGGACTCGGCAGCAATTGGAATGGAAAGTGGGGCAATCGCTGAGGAGAATGAACATCTCAGGAGAGAGAATTAAGAACTCAGTTCCTTAGTGGCCTAGTTCGAGTCTAAGATCCTTGAACTACTTTAAATAATAATTTCCTATCTCTCATACTTATTTATGGTTATAACTGGAGAATGAAGTGTTCAGGCATAACCAGTCTCAACAGTAGTGAAATCATTATCCAGCCTTCATATGAGAAGTTATAGAAGGGTTTTTAAATAGTTGAATAATACTCACCAAATATATATATCCTCTTATTTAAATAAACTGTTAAGCAATAAAGTGATCTCTATCAAAGTAAACTCCTTCTCTAATAAAATGTTTTATAAGTTTTTAATTTCTCAATTTGCGTTTTAATAATCCTAAAAACATAAATTCCATGGACAAAAATAAAACACTCAAGCCAAAGCTCACTGATCTAAAGCCATTTATTTTATAATTATATTTGTAATGATGAGGAGAAAAGGAAAATACACACCAAGCAGATAACAGAGGCCATCAATAAATTTCTAGAAGAGAACAAGTCTACAGTCAACTATGCAAGCTAGTTCCTTTCACCACAGACTGGACTAAGTGTGAAGAATATCGAGTATGAGGATGGAATAGTAGCGAGAGTGATCTTCAACTATCGAGTGCCCAAGTATATGGTCAATGGGCATGGCACTGGCCATGGGGGAGTAATTGCGACCATGACTATCCTCCTCCCTCTCATCGCGCTCAAGGGAATATATTATTGATATTTAATGTATATTTGAATAGATCCGAGACCCTCTGCTTCACAAAAATCTAGCACAGACTTCATTTATGCAACTCCTCGTGAAACAGATCTAGAAGTAATCTGTACCATCCACAAGATTGGAAGGAGGAATGCTAACCTAGATTGAATTTAATTACAAAGATTGTGTAGATAGGTTTAATGATTGCTCAGTAATTAACCCTAAATCTGAAAAGCAGAGACTCCTAATCAGAGGCACCTTGCTTGCTATCTTTGAAGAGGGAGAAGACACAGCTAAACTCTGAGCAATAAATTTAACGCAATTACGAAGAAGCTCAGAGATATAACATTTTGGATTACGTCACATGTTCTTTGACTTACGTCTTCTTGATTCTAATTCCATGTTCTAAGATTAGCAGAACAATAATTCATCAAATACTTCATTTCATAATTTCATCACATCTTCATTGAACTCTTAATAAAAATATGATTGTCCTTCAGAAATTCTTCTCCAATATTTATGAATGGTTAAAATGCTAATTCTTGGATAGAAGAATAGTTTAAATCAAGAGTAATGAAATAATGCATTAAAAAGGTATTTCTATCCACAAATCAATAAAGGAACATCTATACTTTCAAAGTTTATGCTACTCTCTGAGAGCAACTATAGTTTGATTTATCTAGAACATGGCACTTTGAGTGTCAGGGTTGATTATAACCATCTCCACTACTTGTATTTATCAATAAATTAGATCTATAAGGTGATAAGTATTTTCTTCTGCAATTTTTTGACTAGACAAACCAGATCGACATGATCAGCATTTACTGCTTAATTTTAACCCTCAAGAGCATTTATGGAGTTTGAGAGTACTACTTAACTCTTTACATCTAGTGCCAAAACACCCAGTCCTGATATCAATTCTAAAGTGTAGTCTACGAAATGCTTCATGAAAATAATTACTATGCATTAATAGTGATATCATGAGTTTCTTAGTCTAAGCGTGTCTGCATCTCTCATTCAAATGTAATTTCATTCTAAGTTCCGCAAGACCGCCTTCACTCTCTTTGAGTTTTCGAAGTGACACGATTTATGTGAGCTCGTAAATAAAAATAGTGAAGCTGATAGAGCAAGCTTGCTTGAGACTCTTAAACAACACTATGCTGTATTTCATAGTCTAGTTTTCGTTTTAGTTAATCCTTCAACTCTTCTTCAGTCTAATGTTTCCACCTCTCCCAAGGCTTCGCTAGATCTTTTAGATTGCTATTGAGGTTAACCTCAATGACTTTATCTGTTTTGGAACTATTATCTTCGTGGGTTGAGTTATGACTAGTGCAGTTTGAAGGAGATGAGCAACTCATTGCAAAATGATGATGATGTAAAAGAGTGTTTTAAATTAAATAATTATACAAGAATTAAAGTAAGGGAGTTAAATAATATGATAGATAGCTAGATAGATTATAATCAATCACTCCCTTAATTTCATATTCTTTTAGGTTTCAATCTCTTGATTGTTATAATAAGAGCTTGGCTCATAGTTTTGGCTTCTCTGTGAACTTGATATCCGCTCCTGCGTTCTCATGCAGCACTACTCTGCTGTTGTCAGTTATCATCAAATAAAAGCAAATTAGTTTGTGGATTGAATCATCATGACCACACTTGATTGGGCAAGAGCAGTTCTAGTTTGCTTGTCTTCAAAAGTTATCAGCAGAAAAGCCAGTTTCTTGGTCAGTTTGGTCACAGTTCAAAAATAAATACTTCCGAAAGTACTCACATTTATGATGTGAGTTGCTCTGACAATGAGTTTTTGGTCAAATTTAATAGCGTTGAGATAGTCAATATTCATCTTGAGTGTGACGCCCCACTTCTCAGTGAATGCGTATGTTGTGCTTACCGCAATTACGTCCATTAAATAAGATTACTGAAAACTTAATTTCTTTCTCCATCACATAGCCAATTGCCCCTCCAAAACTAAAACCAAAATTAGATATCTAAGTACTTTAAAGTTAGGAAGAGATCTTGAGGAAAGGAGATCTTACACCATAAAGAAGGCGTTAGCAGCTGCGTTAGTGTAATTGAGGTCGAATAGAATGGTGCCATGAGTACCCTCCTCATGCACACAGTCGAAAGGCTCAAGCATCTGTCTGAAAGTGTGATAGATCGAATGCTCGAATCCTGCAACATTTTTGTACTAGTTTAAATGTAACATTTATTATGTTTAAGTTGATGTTAGCCTTAGCGTTCTCCACATAAACTTAATAAAATAGGTATGAAAATCTAAGATATCAATTCTATCTTTACTTCTTTCCATTTGTTTGAATATCTTAGACTCTTTTGGCGATCTCAGTTGACATGGATAAATTACGTTCTGGTAAAAATGTATTTGTTACTTGGCTTTAGTAATAAATTGCTGCTTTATAATAGTACTATAATAGTCTTCAAGTGGTTTACTGTAGTTGGTTAAATTATCTACGTCACACTCCTTAAATGTGCATCATATTTTTATTTCACTATGAAATTCATCTTTTTAAACTCAAAGAGAAACACATTCACATCAAGTAGAAATAGTTTGGTCAAATAAAAGCTATTTGAAATTATTTAGTAAGTTATTAGGAGACAGATAATTAGAATGAGTGATTAACTACCGGACGTTCCCAAAGAGCTCAGAGGCAAAAAACACCTAGAGTGGAAAGATAAGTCCAATGAACAGATTCTCAAATAGGGGAGAGATTTTCTTAATTTCTTTCGAACTCATGGCATCAAAACTCACATGGGCAGACTTTACTAGAATTGCTATAATCATTCATTATAAAGTCAAAGTTTAAAAATTTGGAGATAGTTGGCTACGAAAGGAAAGACAATAAAAGTATGGGAGTGCTGATCTATAACTTCAAAACTGACAAGGATTTTATAGATCCAAAGACTAGAATAGTGAGAAAGCATGCAATCGAAGAACTCATGGATGATTTGCCCCTGTAAACTCTATACGCTTTTGACTGTCGTGTCAAAGTCACTTTAAAACATAGATGTTTTCTTTAATTTCTTAAACTGACTATTGAGTACTACGATATAAACCAGCCAGTGTTTTAAGACTACGTCATAGTAAAAAGTAGGACGTTGATGGCTCAGAGGTACACATCAATAACCGATTGTGAAGTAATTAATCCAGACACATAGTAGGTGATGTGCAAAGCGCAGGTAATACTTGCATCAATCAATAAAGACTTCGCACCCTTACTTTGAATTCATCTATCTAATTATCTAACTTCCTTTACTTTAACCTTAGAGAATAGGCTGAAAGTATTTCTCCCTATACATCAATTATAATTGATATCTTGAAAGTGAAATTGGAGTTTCTTAAACATAATATATGTTTAAAGTGATGAAATCATCATCTTAAATTGCCAAAAAATATAATGAACCAGCTAATTAGATTCGCGCATCACTTTTAGGCTAGTCTCTGAAATTTTAATGAGAATGCAGGTACCAATCACTTCCTCTACATTATAATCATAGTTAGATCTAATTGAAGTATTCTAACAGTATTTGGTGAAAATAAAATAGTTTTTGAAAGTTAAAAAAAAATTTCAGACTTAAATGAGCAGTGAAAAAGAAAAGTAACAAGAGATCACTACCTCAGAAGAGAAAGAAAGCCAAGTTGCAAAAAGGGACAAAAAGGTTTAGAATGGATCTGAGAAAATAAAGTTCACACATGTAGCAGATAGAATCAACTAGATTATTAAGTAAAAGCTTAGGAATTACTACAAAAATGTTAACTACAATTGAATTAATTTGATGTCAAAATGACAAGAAAGTTCTAGATAACATAGAGGAAAGGCCTTGGGAGAATTACAAGCACATTGGAAACGCAGAGATTCAAGAGATGACGCACTTTTTCTTCGAACAGAGTGTCAAGAGTTTAGAGGGGGTACACGCTGGAGAGCTATACAGCATGATCGTCCTTGAAGATATCTTATTCTTCTTTATGAGAGTACAATTTAACTTTATTGATAGATTTGATAGGGAAGAAGAACAGACAGAGGGCTATTGGTAAAACGACTATCAAGGTGAAGTTAGATGATCGGTTTAAGGACCCAGTGACTAAAAGAATTCGCAAACACACTCTTTATGAGCTTTTGGATAACCTGCCTCTCACATCTGCCTATCCCTTTGACTAAAGACTAAAAATGACTTTGAAGTTGTCGATTGAGATGTATGATATAGAAACCCCAATTCAGGAAGACTACATCCTCTTTGATTGCAGAATGCTTGCTTTCAAGAACAGATCTTCTTTGGTTTATAAAAATAAAGATAGAAATAGGAGTAAGATGATTTAATTTGTATAATTTTTAAATGGTAGAGGCTTATGCAATAAATCCCTCTAACTTCAGGTATATTTGCAAGGGAACTATGATCATAGGAATAATCGATGGCATGCCTCGACTCTGATATTTCTGTACTCTACGTCACAATCCTCTAATGATATCACGAATTATACTCATTTCATATAGCCAATTCAGTTAAGACTCACTCTGTTGATTGAATAAACCTCTTCATTTATTGAAAATATTAGAAAATGGATTAAAGTTGTAAAGGGCACAGATTAATTAAGGCCAGTCTGGATCTTGAAAGCCAGAAATTATCAACTCAGAATAATCAGGCAAGTAAAGGAAATCATGCAAACACTGTTTTCCCTCTAACCTCAAGAGTATTGTATCCTAATATACCCTAACAGCAAGTTACAGACTTTCGATTCAAGTACCCTGCCATCAAAGAGTTCTACTACCAGAATTTAAATGAGATGAGGTTCTTCTTTGATAATCCTATCACGAAAAAATAAGAAGACGATTAAAACTTCGCGCAAGATGTTAACAAATCCAGCACAGATAAAAATGGTGATTCTAAACCAGTTATTTGGGAGTCTCCATATAAGAAAGAGTTGATAGAGAGAACTATAAATACGTTTTATTTCTTTCTTAGATTGCATATTTAATATAGAAATGCAAGGTATCTCTTTGATTTCTATAGAGAGCAAGACGAATAACTTTAAAAGGACACTAATGAAGATATATTCAACAGGAATCTGTCGCTTTTGGACGTGCAGATGGAGGAAGGAGTACTAGCAGTTGTGAATCTAAAACTTAACCTCACTCCAGAAATGAAAGACAAGAATCATGTTCACTGTCCTATTATAAAAATATTGAACTTTAAAGCAAAAATTTAAGATTGTGCACAGGAGTGTGCTGAATGAGGTTTTAGATTTCGGAGTGTTCAGATGCAACCAGGCTCTTGACTCTCGATATCAAATGACACTCAAACTATCCATAGAATATTTTGAGAGGAGGCCAGTTCCTGGGAATCATCTTATCATCCAAGCAAGAATATTCGCAATAGGTAAGATCTATATAATCTTAAATAAGAGATGTGTGTGTTTATTTTTTATAAAGAAATCAGGATTGATAGAAGGAATAATAATTGAGCCTCAAAGCCGGAGAAGAATTTGCAGATCCCAGATTGTATCAGTTTATGTGGATGATCGCCCAAAGCTTTGATGCGTAAATGACAACATGATATTCAAGCAATAAAATATGTATAAATAGTATTAATACTTAACTTTTTTAACAATAGTAAAGATGATGTCATTTAAATTTTGTAAAGAATCATAATCTGTAATAGTTTAAAATAAGTAAAAGCTTAATTGCAATTAGTGAATTTTTTGGGTAAATAATATTGAAATACTTTTTCTTTGAGAACTAATTATTACTCGGCACCCTTCTAATGTCTAAACGAAGATGGGAAGGGATGCCTCACAAAATCTTTCTAAAATCTTTTTCGCCAAGCACTTGCTTCAAGTGCTGGAGTGATCTTACTTCATCCTTATTCTCCACTGATTGCTGGAGTGCCTCAATGAGGATCTTGGTGTTCCTC
>JAJKFJ010020076.1:0-27982 GCA_027382625.1 Tetmemena sp. SeJ-2015 | reverse complement strand
AAAAATATTGCACTATTTCAAAAATAGCGCTTTAAATTTATTTTACAATAGCGAAAAAAATTGCTAAAAATATAGATTTTATTTATGTGCAGCTGACCTCGAACTGACTGAATTAGGATTAAAATTTGAGGCCTTAGATGTTCGAATAGTGATCTATAATTGGAAGAATCAGATTCAGGAGCTAAAATTATCCTATAAACATATTTTTACTTACTTTTTTTCATTATAAAATTTTACTGTCGAGGAAAGGCCCCCCCCCGTTATTATAAATCCTGTATGCTCCTTTCGCACATGCTAAGCAAATATTGGTAGAGTTTTCGCAGAGAGCACATGACTCATTACATCTAGTACACTCTTTGGCTTTTAGATAAATTAGAAAACACTTAAGAATTGGTTGTGTTATTCGTGAATGAACCTGGAGCGCACTAACATAGGCCAGTGGAATTTTAGAATGCAAAATTAAGTTCATTGCATTCTGAGCACCGCAACAAAGTTGAGTCTGTGCAATTAAGTAATTCAGTAATTATAAAAGAATTTATTTAGGCAATACTTACACCTGTAGTCGCATTGATTGCAATACTTGTCGTAGGAATTTTGAGGACATTAGCTAAAGCATTGAAAAGTTGAAGTCTGAGACGGGAATTAAATTGGCGAGCAATAATTGCAGATCGAAGTGTTTCCATAGCTCAAACATTTTGATGATACTGCTACTTAGGTACTATTAAGACTCATAGCAGCTACGTAAGCAGCGTTTGTCTAAATGTGAAATTTTAATTATTAAAAGTTTATGTGAGGAGATGAAATTGAATCTTCCGCTCTGCAGTCCCAATCTATGTTCTAGCTAAGTGAGAGTGACCTCATGATGCCCCCAAGATCTTTTCCTACATACACATCATACGAGGTAGAGTCTGTAAACACTCCATTGAAATCATTTTAGATTACTCCCTCTTAGTCATCTATCCACAAAAGCAACTTAGTATTCTAAGTAGTTTCTGATTTCCTAAAGCATGCATGAATGAAGTGCCAGTTTGAGTCAGCGAAATTAAAAAAAAATTATTCAAATAAAATGAGCAGCAGTATTTTAATAAATTGTAGCTTGTATCATAGTAATCATTCCCAAAAATCACTCTTAAATAGGTGATGATCTAAAATTAGTTAATTTGCTAAACTTAGAATTTAAATATTTCTAATTTTCGTGCCTCTGTATATAAATATCTTCATCAACGAAGCTCGCATCCTAGATCTTCTTCCACTTTGCATCTAATTTGCTTCTGAATTTGATCCACTTCATCATTGGTGAGTGATCTATCCATATGTCTGTAGTTTATACGGTAGCACTTGCTAACTCTCTAAGTCTTAGGATGTTCAAATGTGTCCAAGCATTCGACAGTCTCAGCCATGTCGGTAGATAAATTTCTAACCAGATAGAAAAAGTCGTTCTCCTTGTAAGTTGCAACAGGAGAGGGTAGCCAAAAAGTTATGTCCTTGTAACAAGCAGGATAAATAAAATTGGGAAATTTGAATCTTTCAAAAGCTTAAAGATAATTTACTTGGAATAGGGCTTGAACTTTGTGATTTGACCGTGCTTAAATTGCTTGATGAATCTGTCATCTTCACTCCAGAAAAGTCTAATATCCTAAATGTCGAACAGCTTCATAGCCCATCTCTCTAGTCCCAAACCGAAAGCCCATCCTACTTAATGCTCAATATTCTTATCCCCTCTGCGCATCACATTATCATGGATCACTCCAGAGCCCAGAATCTCAAGCCATTCGTTGTTGTAGAATATTTCCAGTTCAATTGAGGGCTCTGTAAAAGGGAAGTAAGCCTCAACCCATCTCATTTCCACATCTCCAAATAAGTGTCTTAATTATAATCAAAGAATAGGGTTCACTATATTAATCTGGCAAGATTTTCAAGAACTTACTTCAAATCCCTCTCTGTGATGATCTTGGCTTCTTTAACATCCTTAGCTCCAATATCCTTGAAGTCATAGATTCTTACTCCCTCCATTTGATGGAAAGCAGGGTAGTGAGTCTTGTCAACTGTGTCCTTTCTGTAGACATCTCCTATAACCAAGAAGGAGTTATTATTTTGCTTCATCAAAGGGATCTAATGAGCAGATGTGTGTGGCCTTAAAACGATATCCTTCGCATGATAGTAAACTCAAAAATTATAAAGCGTTCTTACATGATTTGATCTGAACTGCTTAAATCAAGTATGAAAATTATTTCACATTTAGGTATCTGTAGCTCTTCTAGATACGTGATCTTCTGGGATTCCCAAATCGTCGAAGCACTCTTTGACATGGACATAAGGCTCGAAATCTTAGAAGATCTTGAATTTTTCTCCTGGTATCTACAAGTCACTGATTTTATGGTTGCTAAAGAAGTCATCAATCTTTGTTATCAAAGTATTCAGAGTAGTAAGAAATATTATTAAAATTAGAGGTTATTTAAATTTGACTCAGAGGGTGATTAGGAACTTTGTAGATCTTTCTTTTAGTGAGGTCAGAGATACCTTGTGGGATGTTATTACTGCCGTCCTTAGGAGTTGCAGATGAATAGCCCTGAGGTGCTTGCACAGATGCGAATCTCTTTATATTCTGTTAGTTTGAGAGGGAGCTGAATCTGTTTAAGCTGCTTTTCTAATGCAAAAATTTGGAAAACAACATTTTATTCAAAGGCTGATTTTAATTTATAAACGCAGAATAGAGAAGGGATGTAGACTAATTAGAAAGAGTAGGAGGGTAAACTGGAAAATATAAATTTGATTTTAAGTAAGTTATAAAGACGAGATTATTAAATTTTTTTAGATTAATTCTGAGTGCACTCAATATCGAACGAAATGCTTTCAATTTAAAAAATAAAAGCTTAAAATTAATTACAATTATTAATTTTACAAAACTAATTCTAAAATTTCAAAAATAAAAAAGAGAATAAATATTTAAATAGCAAATTTGGCCAAGTAATAAGAAATTAAAAATTTAATTATCTCTGTATTTTCAAGTTTAAAAAGAGAAAATAGTTATAGAATTAAATTATAATCTAAATCTGAAAATAGTTCTTCTAATTTCACAATAATTGAGAGGCATCTCTAATATTTGAGATTTAAGTTTTGCATTATATAAATCTCATTCCAAATTTATGTATAAGTTATAAAATGAATCAATGATAACTTTTCTAATAATATTAGACAACTAGTTTTATTTTAAAATAATAAACTTTAAATCAGGCATAAACCAATATTTACTCCTAAAAACAATTCTCTTTGATGAAATGATATATCAAATTCAAGTAAGATCATTAAATTTCATCGCCATTTAAAAAATTGGAACAATTTTAATATTCGTTTCATCACTTGCTATAATTATTTATATTGATTTGTACTTCAGAGCCGATGGGGAAGAAAATTTATAAGTGCGACGTTCGCGAATGTGAAAAGACCTTTTCAACCAAATTCTCACTGAAAAGGCATATTCTCAGACACCTCCCCACAAAGAAGCACATCTGCTCCCACTGTCAGAAGCCCTTCTGCTTGCCCTAATATCTGGAAGAGCACGAATACACGCACACTGGAGCAAAACCTTTTGTGTGTGGAGTGAACGGGTGCTAAGAAGTTTTCAGGCAAAGAGGCAAACTCTCCATTCATAAAAAGAACTCTCACAATAAATAATCCAATGACGAGGATCATATGCACATGGGACCTGGATTATCCAATATCAATCCAAAGTTCATTCGAAGACTCGAGTAATTAGACGAGGAGGAGAAAATGAGTCTCCATCACAGAGGGATGGGCATGGACTAAATGATGCATGATAATTATGGCAACGCCATGCTGACACTTGGGGGTAACTCAGTTCCATCAGGTAATTCACTCATGAGGAAAATATTTGAGTATACTCGCTCATTTAGAGAATTTTTAATAAGGCAGTAAGGACTTTAAATGGGAGGTGATCGAGCGACTCCTCAATCTCTAGGTCGCTTTTAGCAATAAATGAGCTAGAACATTCAAGGCTCCTCTCTTGTAAGTTCCTCCTCCCCAATGATGAGCACTCCTCAAGCTAATCTCATGAACGGCAGTAATCAGAGGATGTTTGGGGGAGGAAGAGCGATTCACCCAAATGATCAAATTTAAGAAGAGCAAGAGAACCAAGTAAATTATCTAACTGACGAAATGAACAGACGTCTGCAAGATAATTTCATCATGCCTTCTTCTGTACAGAATCAGGGCCAAATAGATTCTCAGCAATAAATGCAGCATTAGCAATAATTGCAGCAGGTCTAGCACCAGGCTTAAATGTAGCAGGATATGATCAATAACTAGCAATAGTTGCAGCTCCAAAATTAGTAGGCACTAGATGCTCTAGAGGTAGCTGTAGCAGCAGCCTCTCAAGCGTCTGATCAGTAATACATGCAAGTGCATTAGTAGCTGCAGCAATACAGCAGTATCCTCCAGCAGAACTAGATGCAAAAGCAGCAACAAATAATTTCAGCTCCTTCAAGCGAGGAGTAGCAGTAGCTAAACTTTGCTCAACAAAACATGAATGGCCAAACTATCGTGTAGTAGTATCTACCCTTAGATGCTATGGGGAACGGAGAACCACTTAACGAACAGCAGATTGCACTTGTTCAAGCTATGGATTAAACTTCTTCTTCTATAAGTTATTATCCTATTTCCAAATTAATGGATCAAGAGCAACACTAACTCTACGGTATGCAGAGCTAACTAATAAGTTAACACCCATAGCTGATGCCGCAAAATTTGAATGATATGCAGCTGATTGCTAGTTATGCAGGTGGGCAGCAAAATGGTCAAGCTCAGTAAGATCTAAATCTCCAAGCTGCGATGTGTCTCAACCTCTAGGCACAGTCAAACCAGGTTTAATCTATTTGGCTTAAAATATTTTTAACCAAGTATAAATTGACCCTTAATCAATGCATGCAGCAGACTCTGGATAACTAACGGCCCTCTAGTATCACACAAGCAGTAACTAACTCTAATAAATAAACCAACTTGCGGGGCCTTCACAGATCTTCTATGAGCATATTCAATTATGATGAGAGGAAGTAAGGATAGCAGATTTTGCGGGTTCAATTAATTTAGCAAAAGTGAGTTCTGAGGCCAAGGGCCTTAAAATAAATCAATAATGAATATTTAACTACTGTGCTTTGACACTCCAAACACTCCAGAATCGGCAGCAAAGGAGTGTTCAAAGGCCTATATAGATAGTCTTACTTATAAAATATATCGCCTTCGCATTATTTACTTATTATCACAGAATTTACTCTAACAAGTGAATAAATAATTTTTGCTAGAATAGGACATTTAAATAAAAAATTCTTTTATGAATATAACAATATAAAAAGATTTTCTAATAGAGACTGATTAATAATGCCAAATTGAATGATACCAAATAATATTCATGAATTATATCAAATTTTGAGAATATAATCTCTGGGATGAACTGCTTCATTAATAATTTTAAAATATTATACTCCTCTCACCAATTCATCCAATTTCAAATAAGGAAAGAAATTTTGGTAAATGAAATTAAAATATTCTAAATATAAAAATCACTTCAGTTATCCGTTTTTAAGATACTTATTGGAGACAAAAGTTAGCTGCTTGAGTTAAGGCTTGTAGCTACGCCCTCATGAAGAGTGAGTGATAGCTCACCTGATCCTAGGCCAGCAGGGCCACCACTTTTCTTTGAAAACTGCTGCACATGCTATGCACTATTACCAGCTCCTCCGCCATAATTAGAAGGCTGAGTCTGGAAATGAACTTAGCTCCCTGTGCCTGGCAATCTATGAGACTGCTAAGTTTACTATGAGGCTTGATTAGTAAGTTAAGGACGATGAAATTGTTGCAAGTTTGTTGAAGACTGATGGTGGTTAGATTAGTTGAATGAGAGCTTCTGTTTCGAAGGAAAGAGTGGTGTCTGCGCATTAGTATGGTTGGACACACTCTGATCGGACTGGGTCATGAAGAAAGTTCGATTCTGAACATGAGATAATTTAAGACAAGTTTAATATTTTTATTGGAGATTAATTATTGTACCCTACTTATTGCTATTATTCAAGAAACCTCTTGGCTTCAGCTTCTCTATGCTTTCTTTCATTTCTTCTCTTTCTCCATCTTCTAATGGCTTTTTGAATCACAAGAGCAGCTCTTGCTACCTATTCTTGAGTAGAAACGTGTTAAATTTTCACTGCCTTAATTGGACCTCCAGTTGTAGTCTGATAGAAATAGTTATGTCTCTGCTCATGCGTGTACTTCGGCTTATCTGGGCAGTCTTTGAAATACTCATACACTATCTTGTTCCTGTAGGCCTCAGCTAAAAGGTTAAGTTAGACTTCCAAAGATAAACTTACTTTACTCTGCCGGTATATCTAAAGGCTCAGGTAAGCCTTTCTTCATAGGTCTGTGAAATCTCTCCAACTCCTTATGCTCTTCTATAGTTTTAAGCTGCACAAAATTATGATCGAGTCCCCTCAGCACAACTCTGAATCTTTTAGCAACCTTGATATTTTCACTCTTCCTTTCTTGCTTTTGATTATCTTTTTTCAGCTCTTCATCATGTTTTCTGATCTAAGATCCTTTAACGTCTGCCTTTCTCTTGAGATACTTAAATCTAGCCACCTTTGACTTCTCCTTCTCCTTTTCATAATTGACTATGACTTAGTTAGAGATGTGGGTCTCTACTTAGTCAATCTTTTTCTTGTTCATCTTGTCTATTATGGATTGAAAGTACTCCTTGTCCAAGCATTCATTCAGTGAGGGAATCGATGAAACTATCTATAGTCAAAAGTATGAGAATAATGATAAGAAATTACCCTCTTGACTTTAGAATACTGCAGATTCTTGTATTCTTCCATTAGGTTTGGCTCTTGGACTTTAGGCTTTTTGGTGAAGAGCTTGATAAACGAGCCAAGTACGACCTAGTTCCAAGAATTAGTGGAGGAAAGATCGGCCAAGCGTATACGCATCTCTGTTTTGTGCTCTCCAAATTTAGTCTCATAGAGATCATTCCAATTCAGTTGTCTATTCTGCGACTGCTTCTGCTTTTTCAAGAGGTACTTCTTTAACTCAGGGCTTAGAAACTCTCGTGAATTTAAAAGAGAAGGATATAAACTATTGAGAATTGGTGCTCCTTTGAGACTGTGCTCCATTGTTTTAAAATGCTGTAGATCCAGTAGCAGCTGAGCTAAAGCCATCACCTCCATTATTGTTTAGAGAGGTAAAGGCGCCTTTTAATAAAGTTCTAAAGGAAATTAAATTATTTCATTACCATAAGACTTGCTCAACTTTATTTTGCGCTGCAGTTTGAGGTCTCTTTCAAAATTTGTGACTCATAGGCTTGGTCTTATCAACATTCTTTGCGTTAATTAGCTTGATAAACTCAAATGAACAATTATATAATTGATTTGTTGTCAAAGGTGTGTTCAATGAAGAAAGAGAGAGAGCTTATATAAAAGCACATTGATTTTTCTTTTTTGTTTCAAAATCAATAAGGGAAATTAAGAAAGAATTAATTAAAATTACGAGGGGGAAGCACTTCTCTCTTGCTCATATTAAATTGGTGCTATTTGTCTCTTTCTTTTCTAAGATCTAGTGTGGCTCTTTAATTTTAAGCTTGATGGTGTCAGCTGTGGTTTTGTTAAATTGCCAAAAGCTGGGTCGTTTTTAATTGGTGGTTCTCTCTATGTCAATTTCTTGTTTACAAGTATCTACGAAGTCGTCAAATTAGCAATATACTTTTTCTACAATTTTTTTTGAAATTTATACTTAAGAAAGAGAGAGCAGCTCCGCTTCTAAGTGCTTTACTACTATCAATTAGCACTTATTGGTCTTTGGTTGAGGTCTCTCCTAGAAAGCCTAATGGCATCTTCTGCTCCTTCTGATAAGGATCTATGTCCTCACTCTAGAATTTCTCAATAAGCGCCTTCCTCAATTTCTTATGAAGACTAGTGTGAGGATAATCATAAATACCTTCTATATTATGAGGAGTGCAAACCTGCAACCAAGCATATAGTCCTTTGTCATTTTCAAATCTCTTATTGATCTCGTTGATTCTGATCGTATCATTGATTTACTTAGCTTACTGTAGCTCATTCAACTAGCCTACTAAATTCTAGATGTAGTTAACCATGTGATCTAAGATGAAATTGTCCTTCTCTTCTTCGGAAGCAAACTTATTATATCTGTGGAGAGGGATGTTAAAGTCTGAGAGGAGTTTTATATGCTCAGCAGAGGCACCCTTTACTTCCTTCTGCATATTCTTCATGAAGAACCCAGCCATTCCATTCTTAATAGTTTCTGTCCTGCCGAGTCCACTCTTTTTATCACTTCCCTAGTGCAGCATACTGTTACCTAAGCCCGATCCGGATAAGCCTACACTTAACTTGTCCACACCTACTGTGGATATGTTCACCGTCTTGCCATTCAGAGATCTCTTCCAAGGACTAAAATATCCATATGCAAAAGTTATTTCTGAATTTGAAAAGGTGCAGATCCATGATAGGCCTCCTGCTTATTGATAAGTTATATTTTGTTTTTGAGTTCATCAAGAGGGTCATTATCAAATAACTCCTTAATTTTTCTTTCCATCTTCAGCTCTTTCTGAGTTTTAGTTTGCTTGAGCATCATGTTTGGAGAAACTACTCTCCTCTGCTCCTTGTTAACAGTTGCTGCGATACTTAGATAGTCCTGAGATTATCTTATTGCAAATTTAAATTACAAGGAGAACCTAATTAACATTTGAGAGGCTAGTGAGTTGACCTTTACCTCTTCATTTTCGCTGCCGTTATGCAAATTTGGTGTGGAATTGGCGTTCTTCCCAAACGCAGCTGCATTTAACTTCTTCTTTATTCTAAAACAGGCTTCACTTTAAAATGACTATCTAAGTTCACATGACTCATATATTATCATTCACTAGTGCAAACGAAATCAAACTTGCTGTTTGGAATTTTCTAGCCAGCTCCGAGGATCTTAGTTCCATTAACTTGAGAAAAGGCAGTACTGGGTCTCTCGCTCTTTCTCCTAGAGCCAAGAGTGGAAACTGTATTTTGACTCATGACTACCAAGTTATTCCTGTCTCTGTCAGTTGCATGATTGTCTATCTAGAATGCGAGTCTGCTACCTCCCTAGTTTCTACCTCCGTTATTTGTAGCCACGCTTTCCAAACTCCCCTCCCGCTTTCTTATCCCACTAAGAACGCTTCTAATTAAATAAGAATACAAATAAAATGTATTATAAAGGCTTCCACTTTTGATTAGTGCGCTTTGAGGTTCCAGAGTGCTGTGAACATGTGACATTCTTGGCTGCATATGCTCCAGATAGTGCCTGTCAGTTGAATAGTTATTTCGATCTGTAGTAGTTGAAATAGGGTTAGTTGCAGAAATGGGAGATGTGATAGTGATTTTAACCAATACAATAAATTTATCTTTCATATTTGAAAGAGTGCCTTGAAGAGCAAGTTGAAGTTAGTTCTATTGCAGTTGCAGGCTGTTAAGTACTTAAGAGGGATGATGAAGCTTCAGGCCTTAGGCTCTTGCATATTCCTGAGGAGGAATAATTAACTCTGCGGTCGCTTTGGACTTGAAGGAAGAAGGCCTGTTCTAGTGTTTTTATGAAAGAATTGAGCCACTCATATTATTTGACTATCAAGATATTTCTTATAAGAACTCATTTAAGTTGCTTTTATCCAGGTCAAATTAACTTAGAAAGATATGATTAAGAAGAATATCTAATTAATTACTCTGCTAGTGTTGCCTATTGTGTCTTTAGTGTGTGCTCATTTATTCTTCTTAGTGTCTTTCTTGCTTGTGCTTTGCTCCTGCTCTGCGTCTTGCTCGTTTAGATAGTTTTGGACAAGTGAGTTTATGATCGAGTAAATGAAGAATACAACCATAGCAATCAATTTTGATAAATGAAATGGCATAATGAAGAATTGTCTATGTGTGAATGACAAAGTACTCCCATAGTTAAGCTATCAAGGGTCTTGCCTCTTCCTCTACTTTCTCTGCAAAGAGAGTCTTTTTCTGCTTTGCGATTCCATTCTCCACCATGCCTTCAATAGTAGGGCTTACTCCTTTCAATAACTTAAGAATAATGTCCACTTAGTGTTGACTGAAGCAGAATATAACAAAGAAGCTCTAAAAAAGTGTAAGCAAAATTCACTATCTTACTTGGATTGAAACTTTGACAATAGCTTTTCCGATGAAAGTAGCACCGAAAAACACTCCGAAAGGAACAAGGAAATGCCCACAGAGGAAGCCTGCCAAATCAAACAATGGGTTGGGAACCTATAAGCTTTTTTTAGGGAAGAGATATCTTCTTACGGATGCGAGCACTAGGATACAGATAAATGCGTTCTTCTGAAGAGTTCTATAGATCACAACCTTGAGTCTGTCGATGATTCCTTGCTTCTTTGGGTCTTAATTCACCTCATCCATGATTTCATCGAACTCTTCTGACTTCTTGCCAGCGAGAGAGGCTATCAAAATCAACTTAGACTTTAAAAGATTTACCTGCTCTTGCGACATAGTAAGGAGGGAGCTCACCAATTGCTGTGCCCAGACCCCATAGGAAAGCCTCAATAATGACTGCATAGTAAATGTTGAAGACTGAGAGGTCAGGTGTGCCTGTGAATTCAGGGCACTGTTTGAAGTGGTGGAAAGCCCAACGGCTTGGTAAACTCTCTGGAACGTAGTTGCACGCATTTGAGGCCATAGTTACCTTTGCAATATGGGGTCCTAGATAAAGCACAAAGGTGTGCAATCCAGTGCCAAATCCAATTGAACTTGCTATTCCTAAACCTATCCACCAAGATGCAAAAATTAGGAATTCTGTCACGCTTTACCTATACTAAGAAGTGCCAATGATTCATTTCAGCTGTCAAAGCTTACTTACGATTTCATGAGGACCCGGGGCTTGGTAAAATGCTGCAACAGAGGCTAAAAGGATTGTGATCAATATGATGTTGTTTGCTATGTACTTAAGAGTGCTCTTAATAAGTCTTCCTAGAAGAATCACAATGACCTTGATTGTTAGAATGGGATGCGTGATTAGTGACACATGGCTATGCTTGTTTTCTTCTTAAGGAGCCTTTTCCTTTTTCTAAGGCTTCTGCTCTTTAGCAACTTGATTATTGCTCTATGCACCTTTCTGCTTTGCCATATTTGTCTTCTTTCCTATCAGTCAAATTTTTAATTTATTAAAGTTTTAGTTAAACTATGATGCTGGTGATGTAATGTAGTTTCAAATAACGATTTTTAAATTTCCAACAGAGAAATTTTACACAATCAACATTTTAGCAAAGGGATAACAAGAGGATAATAAAGTAAAAATAATTCTGAAGTCACACACACTCTAAAATTATATAATCGTAGTTAATTTTCGCAAAGTTTAATAATAGCTTAACTAAAATGTCCTCCTATTAAAAAGAGCAGGAGTCTTAAAAGTAAGATGATTCAGAGTAAAAGCTAACTGATATGAATGAGGAGGATTAATAGCCTCGAAGATAGATGAATGAGAAAAAGGCCTAGTCCATGGCGATGCCACAAAGTCCTCAAGAAAACGAGTCTATTGACAATGTGAACAGATCTTCAATATACTGAAGAATTTTTTGATTTAGAGAATTATTTTAGAAATGTAACTAAAAGACATGGAAAACAAGAGACAGTATTATATATTTTTCTAGTCTATTTATTCAAAATGCACTTAGTATAGTAGATGAAGCTGTTTTTATCTATTTAATTTGTGAATGAGGTAGTTTAAAGGTACAAGTAGAAATGGTTTTGAAATCGAGAGTAGCAAGTAGAAACCTAAATAATAGTGTGAGTTAGAATAAATGAAAAAAAGTAAATCATAGAAAAGGATTAAGCTTAATTATCTCTCATTTTTTTCATCTTTTTTCATTATTTATTTTAATTTATGTCGCATTATGATAATTGGGGATTACTTAGGTCAAATTCTATACTTACACGTGAAAGGATGAAAATTTGCACCATAATTATCTTGAGAATTTAAGCGTTTAGGTTAGAGAATGCGAGTACTAAAAGGACGCTCTGCCATTGTAGCGTTTAATATATATATTGTAAATTAATTCCAATTACTAATTGACTTTATCATCTATTAAATTCTTACCTATATTTATAAGGAAATTAGAGAGGATTATTATTTCAAACAGCTCAAGATTTTCAACAAGTCTTCACTTTTTAAGCAATTTGCACAGTCAGTGTAGCATGGCTCAGTTATCTCGTCCGCCCTGGACCTAAATCAAGACTTGATAATGCTTTGCCAAATAGGGAAGTAACTCTGCTCATCAATAGATTTGAGAGAGCAGAGGGCCTACATTTAAAGTATTTGGGACGATTATCTTAAAATCGCTTAGAAATAAAATGATTTCCTCCTTTGTGATTAGAATTAATTGAACATAGATTTAAAGGTGAGCGTTTAATATATTGGTGATATAATAAGAAAGAAGAAGGGGGAATCTTTTGATTAAAGGGAGCTAGAGGAAATTGCTAAAGCCTTTGATTAAACTGTGGAATTCGTGAGAGCTGATTATAATAGGTACATAGCTCTGGGTTACTCTCCTGAGTTAAATAGCGAAAATGATTTTTGCGTTTTTAAAATTTAGTTTTCCGAGTACCTGACAAAGAATATTTGGAAAGTGCCTCCAAGCCACTCTCTGCAAATAATCTTCTTAATAAATTCCTCTACGATTTCAAGTAAGTTCATATTTTAATTTTTAGAAGCCCCCCTCATAATTAAACACCATAAGTGGAGTTAGCTCCAAACTATCTCTAAAATTTTAGTCAGTCTTAATTTTTATTGCCTTTCTTCGAATTAATAAAATATTAGAAATAAAAATAAATCTTATCGTCAATTATTATTATAGACTATTGAAAAGCACATTCCCTGAAAATCATTATCAAAAATGAAATTTTAATTTCTGATTAGAAATTAAGGCTATGAGTTTCTTGAGTATCTAAACAGGTTTTGCTCATGTGAGCAAAATCCCTTTCTCATATTTTGGATGTCCAGCTTCGACTGCCGCACCTCCGTGCCCATAGATGAATTCTTGTATCAACTCGCTTTAAAATTTTAAATTAAATATTATCTTAAATTTATTTTCTTTATTTATGTTTGTTTTAACATACCAGACTACAAATGCTCCTCATTGGAAGTTCTTCAATGAAAAAGTTGCCAAATTTATAGCAGAGCATGCACCGCTTATTGGCTTTGAAGTTGATATCTCTAAAATGAACTTCAAACAAATTATAATACTCTTTTTCATTATCTCCACTGAAGTTGGAAAGATAATAATTAAAATAAATAATTCTTTAAATTTATTTGAAACAGCTTAAGTTAAGCAACAAAATACATTTGCAATTATAATTACTTAGTAGGTTTGGAAGATCATAGCCTATTGTATTGAAATGACAAGAGAGGTTGGCACATTGTTTGATAAGGACTCAGTCTGCTCATGGAATGATAAGCCTCTCAAGAAAATGGACTAGGGTTTCAATCTTACTACAATACTAAGCAAGATAAAGCACATCAAAAAAGGAATACAAGATGATGCTCTCTCAATGTCAAGATATGTGAAACTAAGCTCTCAAAGGAACAAAATATTTGTATTAATTTAAAATATTAAAAGGAGTCAGATTAAAGTAAAAGTTATTTGGGTTTTAATTTTGAAAGCCTCGACTAAAGTGGCTAGAAGTTCTACACTGTGGGGAATTCACTTGAATTTATTTACAATGGTTTGATTGTTAGTTACTTTTTGAATGTGGTTTATAATCCCTAAGACTTGCTAAATTATTGGGCCTATTATAGGAATTGAGGAGTTGGAAGATAATAGCCTTTAGATATAGGACTTCAGCCATTCTTAACTATCTCAAGCTAAGATGCTGAAGCTAGACAAGGCTTCCACTTTATAAATAAATAAAGTTTACTTTAGAACTTTAATATATTTTAAATTTAAACTTTCTATCCATTGAGAGAAGGAGACATAATAAACTTGGCCTAAGCTTTTGACTTTCTAGTCACTCAATACACGGTTTAAGAGTTCAAACTCAAACTTATTGCTTGCACACAGACTGATACTTGCTTGGAGAATCTTGAATTTTATGCTCAGCTATCATTTTAATTTAACTTTTTCGTTTAATGTTATTTTTTAGAAAGATTCCACTTCTGGAGTGAGCTTGGGTAGAGATTAAAAGAAATGCAAACTTATAAAATAAGTAAAATATATTTTCTATTAATCTTAGCAAGCTAATTATAGACCCTAAGTACAAATTTATCTCGTCAATTCATGCTACCTTCTTTCCTTAGGGAGCTGTGGATAAATCTTCAAATGGAACCTTCATCCATCTTAAGTAAAAATAATCAAGTGCATTTAAAATTAAAAATAAGCAACTACAATAGCAAAGCGAACTTTTGGTATCTACAAAGATAAGATATTAAGGCTTTTAAGAACAATAATCTATATTTTAATAGCAATTTAATATTTTAAAGGCCAAGAGCTGGAGTTTAAATAAAAATGATTTTAAAAAGAGTATTTTCATTTATTTTAATTAAGTTCGGATATATTAACATTAGATTGACTCTCGGTAAGTGAATGTAAGAGAATAAGATAAATTATTAAACTTAGAAGAAATTAAATTTAGAGAGTTTCGGAAAATATTCGAAATCAAACACATCAACCTAGATCATTTAATCAGGTTTTTAATATAAAATCACACTTATTGCTCCACAAAAAATTACAGTAACTCACTTTAATGCTATGAACGTTAATAACAAATATATATGCATCAGAAAAAATTAAATGGGAGTGGTAGGTTTTTAAAATATGATTTTAGTGTACTTATCAATCAATAATCATATAAAGCAGGATTCCTAAAAAGTAATTTCGAAGTGCAAAAGTAGAAACATTCCTAAAGAATAAGTGTGGTCTTGGGTGGGCTAATTCAAAGATCGCTCAGTAGTCTCTCGATCTCAGCAGCATCTTTGTGCTTATCATATTGCATCAGCTTTGTGAGGAAGTACTTGTGGGGATTTCTGATTTGGTTCTTCAGCTCAGGGGATAGCAAATTCCTGTCTAACAGAGTCAAAGCTATTTGAGACATCTTCTTCCAAAGATCTTTACTTATTCATGAACAATAGATGGTAAAATATTGAGAGTTTTGATCTATTACCTTGCTAAGACTATCTTCATTAGTAGAAATTTGAAAGCATATAGTTAAATTGATGCTATTCAAACTCCTTATAGTTGAATTTAAAGTTAAGCTTCCAGGGGTCTCTGGCTTTAGGGTTCTTGTGGAGCTCAATACACAACTGTTTGAAAATGTAGCCAAATAGCTGGTTTTCTTATTTAGGGAAGGCCAGCAGCTTAAACGCCTTATAAATTTATATTCCTCATTTGATATGAATTAGCCTGGTTATAGTTAGAGACTGAGCTACGGTCTGATCGATAGAGTCTATACATTATGGACTGGAAGAGCGATCTCATCAGTAACTTAGTATTCTTAATGTAGGTGCATAAAATTTAGAATCAAATCTAATAGTGAATACGAAGAAAGAGATTTTAACTATACATGGAGAGATCGAAGTCTAATTTCTCAACATCGCTATATGTAAACTACTTGCCCGACTATAAGGCCTTGGATTGAAGTGGAACAAGACAGAAGAGTCTGGAGAGGAGGATGATCGATTACCTATCTTAGGTAGAAATATCTTCGAGCTCTTTGAGAGTATCCCACTCCTTCTGGAATTCCACAAGTGAATCAACTGCAGGTATCTCTAATCCAGCTGGGAAGAAGATCTTCTAAATTTCCAACAGTAGCAAAGTTAGTCTGGTCGTATTTCCCATCTAGAGACTTCAGCAGATATCCATAGAGATTCTATTCGTTAAAAGAGAGGAAGTTTCTCTCCTCTAGGTAGGAGAAATAAGTCATCCCCAACACCTAATTGGCTTAAGATAGCTAGCTCATCTTCTCCTCTTTACTAGCTTCAATTATAACGTGATGAGAACACATTTGAAGTAATAATTTCTGTCTTGGAAGATTCTTCTATGATATATTTTAGGACATTTTTGCTCATCTTGTTATTGGGGTCCTCAAGGAGGTAATAGTGCCAGTTTATCAAGAAGACAAAGGAAACGTCAACTGGGCATTGCCTTCCCAGTTCAGTAGCAATGTCTTCCTACTGCAGATTCCGCTGTTGGTGGTAGTGCTCAACTTCACTTTGCCCAAAATAGAAGAGTAAATTATTTTCACTAAGACTGATGCGACTGCAGAAGTTCCCGATCCCTTGCCTAGTAGTAGTTTAGAGTTCTAAATCTTCCTAAGATTCCAGAAAATTAAGAAGTAGAAGATGATAAGTAAATTTTTTAGGATGATCTAATAGAACTGCTTGAAATGCTTGCTATCCCAGGCTTCTTTGAGTATCTGTGAGGGTGTCAGGAGAACAGAGGGCAGGAATCGCTGGTTAGCTACTATCTCCAAGACTGTTGGCTCTATCAAACCTCTGCTCATGTAGTAATAGATCTCGTCGTTGAATCTCTGACCTAAAGAGAAAAGATTTAGCATAATTGAGTTGCCCCTTCTTTCGAGAGAAGATAAAGAATGAAGGTAGACTAGACAGTAAGTTCTAAAGTTTATTTAATGTGATTAAGAAAATACAAAGTTTTGACGTTTTATGATGAGCCAGAAATTGTCTTCAACTCATGAGTGCGTTGATCACGGTCTGGACATTGAGTTTCTTTAAGTGAGGGTACTTCTGACCGATACCCACAAATACGAATGGCTTGCCAGTCGTGTAAACCATGTTCAAGGCGGTACCGACCTTCTCATCTACTGTATCTAACTTAGTCATGATTATACCTTCAATAGTTCTAGGATTCATCATCATGATCATAAATAAAGACCTTCACATTTTTAGGATTAGTTTCCTAAACTGCAAAGTCAATAAGACTTTGGTTGAACTTGGTTAACTGATCGATAGCATCATTTCCAACGAGTGCCTTGCCCACAAACAGCACCACATCTGGGCTGTTGATGTGAACTAGCTTGGCCAGTTATCTCATCAACTTCTCATTTCCTTGCATTTTTCCTGCTGTATCGATCAACACCACATCGTAGCCTGTTGTCTTAGCCAGCTGGAGTGCTTCCTTAGCTATGATTGCTGGGTCATTCTTGTAGCCTTTATCATAGAGTGGGCAGTCTAGGCACAAGCAGTGAGTCTTCAGTTGTTCAATGGCACCAGCCCAGAAGTTATCGCAGCCTGCCATCATAACTTGTAAGTTGCCCTTATTCTTGAGGTAATAAGCTACCTTTGTGAGGGAAGTAGACTTTCCTACTCCGTTTACTCCGATAAACATTAGGGATAGACTTGTTCCTTTGCTTTGCGCTCATAGATTCCTTCAAGATATCTATGTTGCGCTTTGGAGTGAGCAGCTTAGTGATTGAGTAAACTAGAGCAGTCTTAACTGTACCTAGTGTGTTTGCAACACTCTAGCAGAGTCTCTCTGCTATTTCAGCTGCCACATTTTTCTCAATGAGTGCATCTGCGAAAGTCTTAAGGATAGGGTCCACATCCTCCTGTGAGAGCACCTTGTTTCCAGTGATGTTCTGGAATGCGTTAGTGAGCTTTGAAAACAAGCTTCCCCTTGCTTCTGCTGAGAGCCCTTGCCTTTCTTTACAAAGTTCTCGAAGTCTATCTCAAAAAGCAAATATGGTAATAGTAAGTCCAATTGAGGATTGTAATAAGAATCAGTTGCAAAATATAAAATGCCTCAGATAATATTTAAGAAAAAGATCAGTGGACGGCCAATGCCGCCCTAGACTCATAAAAATCCAACAAAGGAATCAAAGAACATAGAGTCCAGCTCCAATATCAACACTTAAAATGTAAACTCTAGTGTTATGGATTCTCCTCTACCTGGCAGAGCAAAATCCAATGAAAGAATACAAGTCCTCAGCAAGACTGGCTCAAGGATTTCATCTGCTCACCCAAGTACACTAATAAAAGTATAAATTTTAATTTATTTATACTGCCAACAATAAATAGGGAGCAAGGAGTTAAAGCTCATTGGGCATCCAGAGTGTTCAAAAGCTTCAGCAGAAAGTATAAAAATCAGCAGCTGCAGCAACCAACCAAGCCCTTATTCTGAGTTAGGATGAATAAGAAAATTAGAATACTCAAAATTCGCCTTTCAAATATTTTTAACAATAATTTATTCTTTTACATAGCAAAGTAGTGTTGAGCATAAAGGAAACAGCCATAAGCTTTTGATTCAGTAGCAAATTCAAAGAGAGAACGATGCTCTCTCAAAAGAGCAGACTCTAGGATTTTCAACTTTACAAGAAGTCTTTTAAAAAGTTATATGATCTTATGTTTTTAATTCAGGGGAGGAAGAACATCATCATCCAGAGTCCAACATCTATCAAAACTAGAGAGCAGAATATCTTTACAGATCTATTTTATTGTTGTTGCTAGAATAGGATTTAAACTACGCCAAAGTAATGGGCCTCAACAACACATCATTTGACATCGCCTCTAATAACGATGACACATTTAAATAAAAGAAGAAGTTTCATCTTTGATTTACTTTTACTTGGGAGAATTAACAGTGCAACCAACAACACCTCTGTCAAAAACCAAGCAGCTTAGAATCAGTTATACTCCAACAAGATCACGTATAATAACTTCTACAGCTATGGCTATTAAATGCAGAGATAGAGAGACTCACACCAAGCAGGTCTTAGAAAAAAACTTATTTAGATTTTTTAAATATTTGATTGTCTTAATGAGTGGGATTTAGGGAGCAGCCACCTCTAAGATTTCAGCGCATAGACAAATCCAAACAACTTGAACCACTCGCTGATGGCCTTGTAAGGCCTCAACATAAAAAGGAGGCAGCAGCTGCTGGAGAAGAACTTAGACAACATGGTTCTCTTCAATCCCTCAAAGAAGTGCAAAGGGGAGCAGGAGGCGAGAGTTCAGATGATGCTCAAGTAAGGACGCTCAAGTTTTAACAAAATTTATAGTGGATCATTATTTTCTTGTTTGAATGCTGAGAATGTCAGAAGAGGTAAGTCTTGTAACACAACCTCCTTCAGCCATCCTGGCTAAAATCATCTCCCTCTTGGTCTGCAGTTATAGTAATTTATTTTTCTTGTTAAAGACTGTTACATCTTGGAAATTTTAGAATTAAAATGAAATAGTTGTGAACAGCAGCATAAATGGTTTGAACAAGAATCCAACTCCAATCGTAATTGACTAGTTCAACCACAGTTTACTTGTTCATAACTTATCTACTCAGAACAACCACCCTATGCTCGTTCACAATAAATGCCTTATGTTATTCCTCTTATTCATTATTAATAAAAACGGTGAAAATCTGGACATCACTCAGCACCTATTAGCATTCAGTAACAGTCTGAAGCCCTTCTACAAGTAGCAGAAAATAGTTCCAGAGACCATGGTGGATGAGCAGCTCCACAAAAACAACGAGTGCTACATATTGCAGGTACTGTCTAAGGGGATAATGAGTTAGAATCAAAGGAGAAACGTCAGGACAGCTACTACTGCCCTCTCGTATGCAAGCTTGAACTAGCTTAAGAATAGATTGAACAGTAGTGATGCGCGCATAGGTTCTCAATTAGAAGGAAGAGAAATATATTCAATTTTTAATTAGAAGGAGCTGTTGCAGATAGAAGTAGCAACAACCTGAATGGAGAGTGGGATCTCAATTCGCAAGGGCTAAATAACTAACTCTAAGTTCCTATCATCAGAAATGCAGGCGGCGGCTAGTTGATTATAATTCTTAGTGTGTGTGATGTGTGGATTTTGATTGAAGAGAATGCCGCTTACGACTTAGTATCCCTGTAGAGAAAGTTTGAAGACAATGAGTCAAACATCATCCACGATCTCTACACTAAGCACTTTAAACATAAGGAGAACACTTCTCAACAGTTGTTGCAGTATGATCAGACCTCGGCCCAAGAATACAACTCAAATTAGCTCATGTCCCCTTACAGACTCTAAAACCAAGACATGGACAGCTCCATTTAGGTTACTAACAGCGTGAATCAACTTGATTAACCTTAGCTCAAACTCAACAGCTCTATACCTTTCAACAATAAGACTCTCAACCCCAAAGATATCGGGAGAGTAAATCAGAACGATTATCAAAGCTCTCTCACACAGCCTTTGAACCAAATGCATCTTGGGAAGAGGAACCATTCTTTGAAACCCTAATAGGAGGGTAATTCTACTCCTCGAAGCCAGGGAAGAGAGATAATGGATAACTATTTGACCAATCCTAATGATGAAGAAGACGATGATGATGAAAATGGAATTTCTCACCCACTTGCTTCCAATTAGCAGAACTTTATACAATCATAGAACGATGAGCGCTGGCCAAGGCAAGAGAAGACAATACCAAAAGCCTTTGCAGGATTCAGGTGTGGAAGATTAGAATAATAAGGATGTTGAATTCGAGTAAGTTTAATATGTGCAGTATGTGCCCAAAGAAGCCAGAGTGGTCGACAAGGAGACTGATGAAAATGTGATTAACTGGCTCTTCTTCTAAACTCCAGCAAATATCAACTCACTCATCGCTATGCTTCAGCATTAGCAAAGACTGAACTAAGGTAAATTGCATTATATTTTTCTCTTAATTAAACCACTCATTGACAGTTGGAGAATTGAGATGCCTGAGTTCTCATGAATACGCGTGACGGTGCAATAAATTCAAGGAACTGGATGTGGAACATTTACAGGACAAGGCTTTCAAATAGATGAAGATCCAGCATCAGTAGATCTTCCACAAGCCCTTAGATTAATAATTCGTATGTATTCTTTATTAATTTATTTAAATTTGAGAAGCTACAAGGCTTCATTCTTCCCAACTTGTAAGATGCCTGAGGAGCTGAAAGAGATACTAAAGAGCACCCAAGAGTTTCAGAGAACTATGCTCGTTGATGAGAAGCTTCTGCTTATGAAACCTGACAAGTTATCCAAAACTCAATCAAGAAATAAATGTTTTTAAAAATTCTAGCAATCGAGGTTCAACTCTACCAAGACTAAGCTAAGGGATGCAAGTCCACTTTCTCCCATGTCTTAGCATCTATAACAGCTTTAAGTTCTTGATGGCTATTTTAATCAGAACTAAGAGAACTTCAATGACTTTCAGCTCTTGAATTTGAACTCTACATTTTATAGATAAATATAAATTTTACACATTTCAAGGGTCTCATCCTCTCGTTCCTCAGCTTCAGTTAGACAGAGAAACCCCTCTGTAGTTAAGAAGATCCTAGTTAGCTTCCAAAGCAAGTGGCCAGTAGAATTAATAAGAGCTTTATTATAATTAAGACACCCATGATTCCAATAAGGTGAACCCAAACCAGTTGATAAACCTTGAGAGGTAGGTGCATAGATAGCCTCAGCCTAAAATATAGATCCCAAAACCAGGAGTAACCTCTAACTTAATCTAAGATTGAAAAACCCAAAATACCTATTGGTAATAACTACAACAATAATAGAAACTTCTACTACCCCTAGGTTTCTATCTTGAACAACAACCATTTGATTTCAGGAGCTAATGATACCTCTAAAAGCCATCTCAATCAAACGAACAAGCACATTCAGTAGCTTCAGAACATGGTCTCTAGTTGGGACTTCTCCCAGACTCCCATCTCCTCTCACATCCTCAAGCTTAACATTGAGAAAGAGTGCGTTAAATTCCATCAGCAGAATCAACTAAACAGTTAGGGTGTGCTGCCTGATACTGTAGCAGTAGGCAGTTAATAGAGCGGATACTTTGGCGGCAAAGACAGAGTGTCTATGAATATAAACCTCGGAGTAGAGCAGAGAAGTAGAAGAAATGTAGTGCTTACCTCTAAAACTGCCTCTGAGGAAGTTCTAAGTCAAATGAAGTAAATAAGTCCACCTCTTGAGCAGCAGCATACTAACCAACCTAAAGAGTCAAAGATTAGAAATTCTCAAGATGGCTTGAAGCGGAAATAGAATTAGAGACAGATTTAGCAACTCAAAAAAGGAAGAAAGAGTTCCATAGGCCAAGATAAGGATAGCAGCGGAACAGTTGATGTACTCAGTCAAAGGAACTCTATATAGAGCAGACCAGTAGCTGGAGAGAGTACAACCAGCTAAAACATTGTGCTCCTAAGTTCAACTAATCCTCAAGGCAATCTTACTCAGTAAATTTTCAGGGCTCGCAAAATGGGAAGCTCAATAGCTTCATCTCAGATGCTCTCACCTACAAATCTTTAAGAAGCCTTGCCAATTAATTTTGCATAACTTCATCAGGAGCATCAAACTTAAACTATTATGATTTTTTCATTTTCAAAAACTGAACTAGTCAGCTCTGCTCCTTGATAATAGAATCCTCCCAACCCACACTAATCCTTAATACTTTCAAATCCAAGGGAGGCTTTTCAACTTCCAGGAGCTGAACAGGCTCTAGAATAAGAAATGGCAGTCTCCCTTCCTGCATTAGAAGACTTTTGATCGAGCTAAGAAGATTAATCTGAGATAGAACGAGTGCTCCAACTTTGAGAAGTCTTCAAAGCTGACTCAGTAAATTCAACTCTAGGACAAGTCTGGAGTTAGTGGGAACAAAATCCTGCCACTCTCAAAGATCTTTCCTTGCCTTAAAACTTGATCGCAGCTTAAGATCCTCAGCGACTATGGATGAAGAATAAGAACAAGAGTAACTTATAGACCAGGAAAAGAAAGAGTCTGCAGTCAAGCGTCTTTGATGAGGAGGACATGATGGGAGCAGCAGGGCTTAGCTAAGTCTATGATAGGAGAGTAGCCGAGAGATAGTCTGCTTATAATTATGAGTCTCCAGTAAAGCACTAGCAACAAGCCAAAGCACTCGGTAAGTTAAGTGGAAGTGGCAGCAAGTCTCTGCCCACTTCTCTTTTGGCCTTTTAGGTTAAGAAATACTAGCGTCCTAATACTATGAACTTCAGAAGAGGTTTCAAAGCCAGGTAAAGCGTAAAAGGAGTAGAGATTTAATTTTAAGTTATAATTTTGAGAGTAAAGACTATTGATATAGGGTCTGAGCAGGTGGAGTAGTATCATTCCATAGGCGGTGGCATAGACTCTAAGAACGAGACTACCTTCCATATGCAAAGCTAAAACCATCAGCTTAGATATGAGACTGAATCGATCAGCATGAGCAGTGGCAATATAAATGTGACTGTCCATCATCAGAGTTCCAAAAATCTTTTGACTCTCAAGGAATCGAGTCAAAGTGGAGGCGTTGCAGGCCGCAGAATGATTGATGGGAATAAGAGACTTATTAAACAAATAAATTAAAAAATAAAGTTTGTTTAATTAAATTCGCTTATCAGCAAGAGGAATGGAGATTTGTATCAGAACCACATGCGATAGAGCAGAATGATGATAAACGGAGGAGGTGCTATAGGATCATCATTAAAATTAATGTTTATATTTATCAGCGACAGGAGGAGATAACTAAAAAGTGTATATCAACAGCTCTGAGTCTAATATGTGACACATAGAAAGATTGAATTTAATTTCTTTAATGATATAAATAAAGAGTGAATTTTCATTTGGTTTTGTTGAATAAACTGCTTTTAAAAATTAGAAACAATAAAATAGCATTTTTTCATTACTTGTATTCAGGATTATTAATTTATAGCTGCTCAACTTTAAGTGGTTGAGGTTTGAAGTTAAATTAGCCGAGGACTATAATTATATCATCCACCTCTGGTTTATAATGCTTTGGTAAATTAATTCCATAGTTATCGACGTCTAGTCACAACGAATGAGTATCCAGCACAATTGAATTCGCTAAATCTTTTATCTGCAGGGGTCTTTGGCTTTATAGAGCTTGGTTCTAGTTTTAAACTATAAGTTAAATCAACTTCTCCGACTCTATCACATCCCATATCTCATCAGAAGCTAGAGCTATATAATTTGGCATTTAAGATTTCTGCCCTTATCCCTTCTCCTCTTTTATTTTGGGATTTGAAGAATTGAAGTTTATGTTCTCTTAGGAAACTGCAGAGTTTGAGTTTAGAAGGGATTTCATAAATTATGGTTTCAGATTCAGCGATTACTCTTAAAGGCTTAGACATCGAATCCCCGATGGATCTGGACATAGCCAACCCTGGTAGGTCAATATCTCTTGCCCACACTCGGTAAGGTTGGTCATCCAGTTAGTTCTAATTAAAAGCCTCACCTCACCATTTAACTCACCCTACCTCTTTACTCTACCCTTGTATTGATTTTCAATTCTCGCCTATTCATCAGGCCTGTTTGGTTTCTGGTCTGAGGTCTGAATCAAAATGTTTCCCTGCTAAGATATCACAATGCACCTCGAGTCTCCGCAATTAGCAGTTATCACAAAGGTTAGACTCAAGATTGCCAAAACTCAGGTGCTTCCACTCATGTCAACATCAAACGACCTCTGAGTCTCAATTTGCCTATTCACGTTATTAAAAGTCTTGCTCATGAGCTGACGAACTAACTAGAAGAATTGCGATTTCTCACTTTCATGTAGATTGAAGACAGACTTGAAGCTGGAAGAGTTGGGTGTAGCTTAACTTTAATCTTAATTAGGAAATTTTTGGAGAATCAATCTTCTGTCCTCAAACTCTAGCACGTTTGCCAGGACCTATTTGATATGCTTTGAAACTAGATGTCCATTTGTTACGTGACCATCTGCTACTGCAAGTAAATATAGATTCTCAATCCCACAAAGCTTGTGCTTCACCACATATCGATCTTGATTGACTTTATTCATATAAGAAGACTGCCCTTACTTCGAGCAAAAGCCAAACTTCATAAAGGCATTTGTATTTTCCTTTGAGTCAAAGTTAACCTAATTCGTGTCTTGAGAGTCCTTAGATTTACAAGGTTTCTTTCTAATTTAAATTCCATCCTCCGGCTTCCCCTTCTATCTCTTCGCCTATGATTGATCAAAAGGAGAGTTAGGAAAAGGGCTCTGAAAAGAAGAGTTTACTTTTCCACTTTAACTTGCCATTTTAGAGTTAAGATATTAGGCTTTAGCCCTTTGCAAAACACTGTTGTACTCTAGTTTTTGAGCTTAGTTATTCTTAATTTGTGAGTTCCTTATATCATTCAAGCTATCCTATTTGCTTTGAGTGTTTGAGCTCATATCAAGTTGAGTTTTCGGAATGTGAAGCCTTATAAATACTTCTCAACTTGGCCCAAGCCTCCTTAAGATTTATTGGCAAGGCTTATAAGTGCTGATGAGGAAGCTAAAGTCTCTTTCTGCTTGCTTTGAAGAAGTAGGTGTTGCTGAATCTTTTGCTTCAGCGGGGAATTATTAGCTGAGTTGGACTGCATTTCCTTCCGTTGCTGCTATTTATAGGGTTGATAAGCAGTTGTAAGTGATTGAGAGCTTAAGTTCAAAGGGGCTAAGTTTTATTTGTCTACAAAATCACTCGCCTCTCTCCGCATTTTCATTTTCAAAGGACTCTCTGTAGACAGCCTCACTTGATTATTTGCAGCCATTTCAATATTTTTCTCACCAAAGGAATAGTAATTATCCCTGCTCTTCCTTAAGGATGAGTTTATGGAGGTAAGCTGCTCACTTTTGTTATAGAGTTCTATCTATTTGTCTTAATCCAGCAGGAAATTAAGCTTGTCGATCTTCATCTTGCCATCTATCTACGATTGAGTTAAGTGCTCCCTTTACAAATCCATGCGCTCACTTATTACTTAGGGTGTGAGTTGCTTCTTTGGAAGCTTGTCCTTGCTCTTATAAACCAAACCTCTGTCATTAGTATGTCTGGCTATTCCGCCTGTGTTCTGATGAGCAAGTTTACTGGCTTGGACTTATGCAGCACTGAAGGGCTGAGTCTTCTTTTAATTCTCCACTTATTCAGAAGAAGAACTGTTTTAATTTAGATCAGGGAATATAAGGTACTGATTTTGAGGTGTGAATGACTAGCTAGTTTGAGGTGTCTCTTTTTGCTTTTAAAGATGTTGTTGATGCATCATCGTTTATTGAAAGCCTTAGTTCTAGCTTGCTGAGGTTAATACAAATGAAGATAAAAATAAATTATAATCCAATTTATCCCACTCAACTGATTAAGAGAAATGTTCTGTTGAGAATTCTAGGAGACTTTAGGATTATTTTTGTGAGGAATTAGTCTTTGCGCAAGCTGGATATTTGCCTTCTGTTGATCCTCAATTTACTAAGTCAATAGATTCACATGCTTTGAGATTTAGATTTAACGAGTTTGCATATATGAATAGTAGAGATCTACTTCTGATTTTATTCAATGACTGAGTTTTGGGCTGCGTTATGAAAGTAGAGACCATTGAGAGCTATGCTCACTCCATATGAATTTGTGGCTTACGAAAAAGAGATATCTTATAAATCACATATTTATTAAGACATGCAATATAGGTTGCTTTGAACTTCTGAGAGGTTGATCTAGGATATTTGCACCAGAGCTTGAGCCGCCTTGGCCAAAGAGAGAGCCTGCGAGAGGACCTATTCCATTTACTACCTCTGTGTTCTTGCCTAGCAAATTGAAAATGACATAATAAGGAGAGGTAGATAAATTTCTGCTCTTGACTTCTCGAAGATTGAGAGCACTCTAGCCGGCTTAACCCTGTATTGAGTTTACAAATTAGCTCTTTCCTCCTTGGATATTCTTGGCTGAATAGATTTAGGCTTCCTTTATCCCTTCAAATGCTGCCAGACCACTTGTTTTGATGCTCTGTAGATAGTCACTTTACTTTGACTCTATGGCATTTCCAAAAATGTCCTTCCCAAGTATTATAAAATATAGAATAGGATATTAAATGTATGTGGACTAGTAGTAATTGATTCTTAGATTTGTTTTTAGCTTCTTAAGCTACTTGAGTTCCTTTTTAATTAGACTCAGGTCCATCGAGCCAAGTAGCATCTTCTACTGTGACTGCATCTTCTGATTGCTAAATGAGTCTACTATATTTAAAAATGATAGTAACATTATTTTGTCTACTTGGCTTGTGTCAATTATTTTAGTAGAGGCCGTGGTTAATTGAAACTTGGAGGGCGTCTTACTTTGTAAAATACCTTGCCTCGCTCTTTTTCACCAAGTCTACCCAAGGAGTTTAAAAATTCATAGTGGTAATTAATGAAGTTTGCTATTGGCACTTCTGGACTCTTGAAGTTGTGGTTTTACCTGATCTGCGCACTCTCTTATTATAGAATCTGATTCAGTTTATGTTAGGAGGTGGATGAAAGGCATTGTAAAATAAAGACTCTGCTCCTCCATCAATGTGCTAGCCAATTTTATTATTGGTAAGTTTGGAAGAGTCGATGGGGTCCAAGACAAGTGCTCTACTATTTGAATTATTGCGAATACTTCCAATGATTAACCCAACCCTGCCCCCCACTACTTTTATCAATGAGGCTGCCGTTCTAAGGAATTTAGAAGGAACCAGAGTTAGGGAACAGCTTCTCATTGTCATTCAGATTTGACTGTGGTAGGCTAGTCCTTTAGACAACGCCTAGACTCTTGCTGCTTACTTCAGTCTTTGATGAAAGGGCCATCTGATAATCATCTATTTGAGAATAGTTAGGGTGCTTTTATTAACTCCAGTTGCAAAATCAATTTGATTGCTCCTCAATTTCAAGCCTAGAGAAAACATTCGGGTCTTTTATCTATTTCCTATAATAACTTACTGCTTTGCTTTGGAGGGGACTGCTTTGTAATCTACTGCATCTTGGGACTACCGGTCAGTGCCTCGCCATCTGAAAGCGGCTCTTCTCTTCTTCTGTTGTATTGATATTCCTGCGAGAGTGCAGGGACTGTCTTACTATCCTTGACCTCCAGACTCTAGCTGACTTGATGACTCAACATATTTATTTATATGATTCACTTATTATAATAGTTTTGGAGTTCAATTTTAAAATAGCCTCATATAGATAACACCGCATAAGCTT
>JAJKFJ010020045.1:0-28125 GCA_027382625.1 Tetmemena sp. SeJ-2015 | reverse complement strand
CTAATCCAAGCAAGGGACAAAGTTACCAAAGTAAAAATCAGTCTCTTAACTGGCAAGACTTCTTGGCAATTTTCCTAAAGATCAGATTTGACAAGCTGCTGTCCCTCGTGCACTCTAGCTTTTGGGAATACTTGAAGAATTCTAGAAATGCTACTAATGCTCATTAAGTTCATAAGCTGAGCCACTCATAGATTTAAAATCAGCTGCTGTAGATTCAGCAAAGAATTATGTAAACCTAAGACACCATTCATATTTCATAATATTTTGAGTTGTTTATTGTGTATAAAGAATTGATTGACAGCAGCACAAGCCATTAGCTTTTGACTCTCTTGACTAAACTTATCTTGAGAAGGGGGGATGTCGAACCAACTAATTTATATTAAGTAAGACACTAATCTATTTGCTAAATTATAATAAATTATAGGCACTCATCTAAAGAGAAGCAGAAGTAGTTAGTGAGTAAGATCTGGAAAGGCACATTGAACTTGTTATCTACGCTTTGATAATCAGTTCAAACAGGTATTGAGAGATAAAGAATATTGTTATTAAAAGTGAGAGTATTTAAATTCCTAAACATACAATAAATTAGTATTTGAAAATAATCCTACTGTCAACTAAAAATGCATTTAAAAAGTCTTATTAAACTCAAATCATACTTTAATTATTCAGCTCTTTTATTCTAAAAATTAATAAGAATGATAATGAAATAAAAATACTAACTTCTTGTAACTTTAGATTTATAAACTATAGAAAATGAAATAGTCTTTGTAGAAGAAGAAGAACTTATTGTATCAGATATCCTTCATAATATTTTGAAAGTGAGTTAGAGTCTTTTTATTGCTTGCACTGTTGGCGGCCATACTGATATTGCCTTGACTCTAGTTGTGTGCTTGGCTCTTTTAGGTTTGCTGCTTTACAAAATTAGAGTAGGTGGTGAGCTTAAGTTCACTACCTCTTCGCTTTGCCTCCTCTATATGCGGCTCAAGTGATTTCAGAACCTCAGCTTATGACTCAGCCCCCAAATTTAAAGATAGGCAAATGAAAATATCTCATCTATAATTAATTAAATCTTTGAGTTGCTTGCCCTGGTTTCTCTAGCCGTCTATGACCGCAGTATCCAAAGCGTGTTGCAAGACTTCTACTCTCTTAGACGTCTTTTGGCTTACAACGCTCTTTATAGTGAGGATTGATGATTTCCTTTTCTGCTGGTTGAGCACCTACGTCACTCCCTTTTATATACCAGCCACTCCCTGGAACTATAAATAAGTAAAATTACTAAAAAACTGTTAGGGCTGTTGATAGATTACACTGGTATGCTTGGATTGAAACTGTGAGGGTGGCTTCTGAGGGATAAAAGCATTATGAATATTCTGGCCTAAGCTGCTGGGATACTCTGGTTGAGGAGAGGCGCTCTCCCTCAGCTTTAGCTAGCTGTTCTGTTGAGTTGGGTTGTGATTGCTATAATCAAATGCATTTTTATATTGATTGCTCTGCAAGGTGTAAGAGAGATTCAAGGGAGTCATAAGCAACTAACTTTAAACAACATGAGATTGATCATAACAATCACAAACTTCTATTGAGATTTGTGCTAGTCTGATGCTTATCCTTATTCAAAGGAGTTTACAGGTAGTTCAGGTATTTGCTTCTCTTTCCTTCTCCGTTTTATAAGTTATCATCCACCAACTGAGACTGGTCAAGATTTATCCTGCTCTGAGTCTTTGAAGTGCTCAGCTTGTGCTTCATGTACTCAATCAGAAATAGTAAAATTAACTTATGATGTTACTCAATCTCTTGGTGAAGTATCTTAGAGTGCTTGGAGCTTGCTTGCTCTATCTCAATCGCTCTCTGTCTTCGATGAGAGTCTTCGATTTACTCTTTGAATTAGTTTATAAAAAAATAATTCTCTTGAATAACTCTCTGTTGAGATCTTCTCCATATTGAAAGATGTGCGAGAGATGTTACTTGTCTTCTTGCTCTGAGTCTTGCAAGCCTTCGTCTCCATCCTCCTTTATGATCCTCAAAGTTAAACAAAGTTAAAATAAGCAAGGAAGAGGACTTTTAAAGTTGTAGGCTGCTCTTTTTAAAACTCTTCGTAGATTTCTTCGTTTGGAGGCTACAAATCCTTATGCTCATGTTCAGCTTTTAACTATTGATTGTAGTTTCCCTCGTCTGAAGATCCTGACGATGACTCCTCGCGCTAATGCATATTCTACTTGCTGGATTACTTTTCTTGATGCCTGCTATTCTAGTGATCTCTCCTATCGTCTTCCTCATAGTAAAGTGACAAGTGAGAGGCACTCATGTATTCACCAGTCGATGTCCTTGGAACTAGACCTCTGTCCTGTCCACTCACTCTGCTTATATCCAGCTAACTCCTTCCACCAACAAACTAAGAAGGAGGTTTGACGCTTTGCTTACTCTGAGCTTCAAAGTTAAAAATGCTATAAGTGAAATTGATACATGCAAGTTCTTTGGGTCTTCAATTGCTTATTGACTACGAGGGTGGTTAGCTTAACCCTCCTCTTCACTCTCTTCATATTTGTCTTCTATGATGTTAAAGGACTTGCGTTTGTTGTGTGTGTTAGAGTTATCACCCCTGCTTGCACCAATGCCTCGCTACCCTCCACTTGCATAGGAGGAAGGCTTCTTCTCTGATACTACAGTACCCAACTTTTGAATCCTCAGTTTCTCATAGAGCATCGGACTAATATAATTATCTTCTTTAGACTGACATTTAAGATGTCTGAGTAACGCTTTTACTGATTTATATTCCTTGAAGCGCCAGAATCCGTGTTGTCAGAATCTTTGGCTTTTTTAAGTTGGAAGACTAAGTTGTCGATGAAATTGGAGCTGGTAGAGGAATTTGAGATGCGAGGCTGGTTGTGGTTGCTTGCAACGCCTTACCCTGCTACTCCGTTGTGATGACTTGCTGAGTTCTGCTTCTAATAGTTTATTGATGAGATATCGTCCTAATCACCAAGACCTTTCCCTATGTTGAGATATAATAAGAAAGCTGAATTATTTCATGATCTGAGATTGTTTGAGAGCTCTCTGTTTGCATTAAAAAATGCATATATTGGTTTATGTGAAAAGTTTGCCTCCTGTATTTTGATAATTATCCCGTCATCCAAGTGTGTTTGAGTTTCATTAGCCTCAATTTCAAAAATAGGAGTGAGCATCTTCTCTCCCTTAAGTTTAGCAGAAGGATAGTTTGGCGACTGTATCTTGTGCTAATTCGAGCCACTAACTAATTATCTCTTCGCATTAGAGTCTGCATTAATATGTATAAGGCGCGCAAATAAATTTAGTCGCTCTTTATGATCGTTATCTGAGAAGGCCTTTGCTTTTATAGTGGAGCTTGCTAGTCAGGGACCTTACTCGCAGCAACCTCTTCTTTGCCTTTCTTGGATTCACTTGGCTTGACTTAATCATACTACTTTGACTGATTGACTGATGCTCCTCCTACTTAAGGCTTATTGCTTTACTTGAATGCATTCATCATCTACTTCGAGAATAAAATAAGCTTAGAATAGTTCATCTATTATAGCAAGAAGTTTCGCTTATACATGGCTAAAGCAGTTTCCCTATCCTTTTCATCTACAAAGCGCCAGTAGCTCTCCAAACTCATCCTGAGCAGTCGATGATTGACAACTCTTTTGAGCAGTCCATGTGCATTCACTTCCACCATCCCTCTGAACACATCCAGGAAGGCAGAAGTGTATAAATTCAATATCTATCTTAAAATAACTTAGAGTGATGGAGACGTGTCCTTGAAAGAACTCTCTCTTCGAATGATCCTAGATAAACCAAGCTTTCGGTTATTTTTTACTAGTTGAGGCTGCTCTACCTTAACTTAAGCTTAGCCTTGGTGATTAGGAAAGAGATTCTTGATTACGACTTTCTTCTCTTCTTTCGTGCACTATAAGGGGAAAGTTCAGTTCGAATAAAGCATTTTAAAAATTGGTCTTGAAATTTAATAAAGCGCGATCCAATTGTAATGATTTCTTATGCCTACTCTCAATAGAGCTCCTCATTTAATTCTTAAAATAAAGAAATGTCTTTTCTCCTTGACTTGTTGAGAGATTGCTGCTGTGACAATACAAATGAGGTCTGAATCTCTACAGCTACTGCCTCTATTGAGGGAGTTGGTTGCTTGGAGCTTTCCTACTTGGACTGATTTGTACTTGCTATGAAGAAGGGAGAGTGGTTGTTATTTCTTTGCTCTGATCCTAGGAGTGCATTAATTGCGAGAGAGTTATCAATGATGGACATCTAAGTGAACTAATCATGTCTCTCGACTTCCAGCACAAATTACCTTACTTAAAAATAAATAACCCTCTCACTATTTAAATGGATTAGTGGTGAACTCTTGTATTTCTGCTAAGGGCTCTCCTGAGTTTTAATTGTTCGAGTCTGAAATTTAGATCGTCTATTTCCTCCCATTAGTTTTATCCTCTCCTCGCAGGAAGTCAGCTGGAAGACTCTGCTTTAATAAAGTAAGAGAGAAAAAATATATGCATGCTATTAAGCAAGTTCAACTGAGAGCTCATCGATTTGGCCCAACTCTTTGAGCCTTTGTGATTGCAAATCCTATCCGGCGGCTAGGAAGCCATATCTGTGTGAGAAATTCTGATAGTCATTTCCAACAGACTCTGGCTAGGAAGATACCTTATCCACGTTACTTGCTCTCTTGATCAAGTTTAGTGGATTTAATATAATACTATCAAGTTAATAGAAGACTAGTTTGACTGGAGAGTTTCTTGGCTCTTGAACTTGCTCTTGTCAAGCATCGACATTTGAGGAATCTAAGAAAATATTTCACTCATGTTTTTTAGTCTTCTTGGCAGAGAGAGTATTGGTAGATCTGAGTGTTTAATTGTGATTGGGCTGCTAATTCATAAGTTGCTTGAGTGGGCTCTATGAAGGGGTGTTGCCCTGTGAGGTTGAGAATCTTTTGAGCTGCTGCACTTGCTCCTGGTCATTGGATGTGTATTCAGGATCCTAGAACTTAACTCTAATCTCTGGGCTGGGGTCTTCAGCAAGACTTATCACCGTCTGCTTCAGCAAATCATCTGCTTACTTGTTCGCAGGTGATGGGTCTGCTTGCTGTTGCTTAAAACTTTCAAGCTTAACCTTAATAAAGAGGGATAATTTAAAATGGTTTGATTTAAAAGCTCTTACTATGGAGACTGGCGATCCTCGTGTATTCTTTTTAGCTGGATATATTTCATTGTGGCCGGTGTTTCCTAGTGGTTCATCGCTGATGTGGGAGACGGAGAAAAGGAGACCACTTTCACTTAGTGAGAAGAGACGGGCGTCAATCAATTAGCTATATTTAGTTTAAGAATTTTACTTACCATCACCTATTTAATGCTTGCTTGAGATTGATCTTGACAATACTCTGTGAAGAAACATCTAAGGAGTTTGCGAGTGGGGTTGCCTAGAGCGACAGTCTATTCAGATTCTTCAAGTCTGAGAGGAAGTTGGTGTAGTTGAAGCGTTGAACCACCTGCTTTGAAATTAATTTTTTCAAATCCTCTCTCACCTTTTGACTGCTCAAATATATAATGTCATTTTTATAATTAACTATGCTGTGTGGTTGTGTGTCATGAATGAGAATCCTCTCACTCTCTTGAGGAGACTCGTTACTTCTGATTGAAAGGTCTTGCGAAAGCATCAGAGTGGGGTTTTCAGAAATATAAAGAGATATAAGATCGGAACAAGGTTTTAGCTTATGCCTTGATGAGTGGGTGGCTTCATCGTATGGATCTTAATAAGAAGTAATTTAAAATGCTATAAGTATGGTGATGAGGCCTAACGTCAGGTAACAATAACCGAACTTAAAAATAAAGAGCAAGAGTAACGCTTGGTTTCTTGATCTGATTTAGTTCTATCTCTGCTCATCCTGACTGGGAACATTCACTGCAGTCTTCATGCTTTACAAGCTCTATTGAACTATGTCCAGTCCTCCTCCGCTCATACCAGGCAGCTACTTCTTAGAGTTTTATTTGTTCAGAGGGCTTTTAGAGTAATGAAGTTACCCCTTCTGAGCTGAGAAAGTGGTATTCTGGTGCTAAAGTTGCTGTCTGTAGCCAATATTATCTACACTCTGATAGACTATATTGGGATTTTATTGACCGAGGTTTTTATTCCCCTAGTTATAAGGAGTTTAAACTAGGGCCTTCGTTGAAGAGGTTACTTTGGGTAGTTTAATTGCTGAATTTGAAGCGGTTTGCATCTTAAACTATAATCTCATCACTAAAGAATCTATGATGCTTTTTCATTAAAGTTTATAGAGTTAGTTTCTTCCAATTTTCTGAGTGAATTTGCTCTGGTTTAGTTTAGTGGGATCTAAGAAGCCTTTCTTCGCATTGGCAGTGACATTGGGACTCTCTTAGTCAAATTAGGAATGAGAAGTCACAGTCTTGATCTCCGACGCCTGATCATCAACCGATTAATGAAGCGCGCTCACGTCCAAAGATTTATAGATATATTTATCTTCATTTATTGAAAAGAGTTTGAAACGTTGGAGAGTTATATTGAGGGCTTGTGCTTTGATGTTTGCATTTGCTGCTGCCTCGTCTTGCCTAAAGTAGTGCCTAGTTTTCTGAACTCCCCTACATTTAAAAGCAAAATTTAGGTTATCAACTGATGAGGCTAGGTTCAATTTTCCATTCAAAAATTAATGCATCATGCATCTATGATTGCAGAAATAATTCAAGTTTCTGGATAGTCTCTGCCCAAATTTAGAAGCTAGTGGACTCGCACTAGTTTCGTTTTGAGCAATCATTCGGCTTCCACTGCCAGTACCGCCAGCTATGAATCTGGCTTTGCCATTGATTTTGGAGTAAAGAAGAAATTCAAGTTATACTTATGCTAGAGTTTTGCTTGGCCAGTTAAGAGCTCAAATAGCTTTTGGTGTTTGGGGCCTGAACTTATCTGACCCTTCCCTCCTATCTAGTTAATTAAAACATTAAAATCTATCTGGATGGGCTTATTCCCTTAGGTTCCTAATTAACTTCATTTTCTTGCTCTTAAAGCATTGAAGTGCTCGGACTCAGCATTTACTGAACATAATAAAAAGTTCACTCTCTCCCAACTTATTAAAAGCAAAAACATCAAGGGTTGAAGACTATTAAGCTTGCAGACGACCAGGAGTTCTTTTATTCGTGGCCGCTCCTACAGAGAGGCAACTGGTTTGATGAGTCAAGTTGGTGGTTTGAGACTTTGGCGTTCTATTTTAGGGGAGGACAGCCTATGGCTAAAGGGAGTGAGGTGTTTGTGACTCGTCCTTCCTAAACTTCGTATTGGGAAATCATAACTTAAAAATCTAAATCCAAACTCTGGCAACATTTTTAATAGACTGCTGGATGGCAAACGTGAAAATAATATCCTTGTCTTGAGTCTCAATAACCCTGCTTTCCGACTTGCTTGATCTATCCTCTGAGCCTTGAGCTCCCTAATATTAGGGATGGATGATTCCACTATCCGGCACTTAGTTCGATTCTGAGGGTTCCTCCTTAATCTGAACCAATGAACTATGCATTTATTGTGATAAGATATTTCACAAACTTTGAATCTCGAAAGAATTCTTGATGAGATTTTAGTTCTGCATGCTTCCTCCAATTAAGAATGAAAGTTAAATGAGTGAGATTACGTTGGGAAGATGCACTTCGATGTTCTGGTGCGAAATATGGGTGCTAATGTTGGTGTTGCTTACGTTGTTTATATTTTATCCTCCCTCGGTTTGACCTTAGTCTGTTCTATGCTGCATTAAAAATTCAGAGAATTAAAAGTTACTTTTTTTTATCTGCTGCTGCTTCTTCGTTTTCTTGGTTTGCCTTGGAGGCAGCCCCTCCTGATCTTCTCTATGGTGTTTATGCTTCTTAGCAATAATAATTATAATTTCGCGATAATATTTACTCTTAGCTTTTGAGTGAGGCTGAGAATTGGAACTGTGCCCGATCTCGCTTGCCCTCTGAGTAGAGTTTGGACTTTCAAATATTTTGTCCATCATTGCTTAAGCAACTGGTCTATTTTTATTGGTACTGATGAACTTGCTCTGGGCGAAGGTGGAATGGCTTTTGGTCTGCTCACTCTGAGAACGAGCTTAGGGGATCTCAGGCAGCATCCCTCACTTAATCATTATCCTATCTCTTAAGCTAATAAAATATCATAGTAAGATTTTACTGGATAAATTTTTGTGGAGCTGACCCTCACACCACCAGGGCCGCTTTCAAAATGGTTAGCATTTGCATTCCTCAACGAGCGCTTGAACTCGTTGATCTGCTGGCTGTTTATCATTATACTCATTTTTAATTTGGACTCTTGCACTTCCTCCAAACTCAAACTATAATTTATTAATAAACCTCTGCAAAGATAAGTACGCTAATATATTTCATTGGAGTGTGGTTTATTAATGATTTTACAGCTACTTATTCCATTCTAATATAAGAGTCCGTGATAAAGTAAGTGAAAGGTATTCCAGAATCAGAATGCAATCTTATTTATAGAAAACTTCAGAATAGGAACCTTCAAATTCCTTATTGCTGTAGTTATCTTCTCCCACCGTTTTGGCACCAATAGCAAAACTTGTATTTTCTCTTACACCGTCCTTTCGAAATACTTATTAGTCCATGTGAAAAGATTAATTAAATTGGATGCATATCATTATTTTTTGTAATAAATTTGCAATTTGAAACTCAAAGTTGACATCTAATGATTGGAAAGCAACAACTGCAGTAGGCTACTCAAGCGAAGTAACTAGTCTCTCAATTGGGTTTGTTTGTGATGCCGCCCACCGTCGTCCAGAAGACTGCTGAGCAGAAGAAGCAAGACTCTCTCATCGCATCCACTCTAAAATAGCAAACATATTCTTATATATTACTATAATCCCAATACAGGGACTTCTTCATGAGTGACAAGAAGAAGGGCGAGGACGATGACATGGAGATACTGGATGAGGATGAGAGACAGCGCAGACTCAAGGAGAGGGAGCACGAGGAGATGATCAAGAAGCGAGACCAGCACATCGCTCAGCTGGACGCCACCAAGAAGCTCTACATCAACGAGATCATTCGACGCTCTGCTGCCTTCGGCTACTCCTACTACGATTACGACATGAGTGATGAGGACCGCAGGAACATGCGCCTCTCCCAGGACAAGAACTACTTCTAACTTCTCCAAAGCAAGATGAAGATTGAGTTTCAGAAGAGTGGTGCCACTAAAGAGAAAGGAGAAGAGGATGAGAGGATGGAAGATGAGGGTGAAGAGTGCTATGGGGGAGTGAGATTTGCAAAAGAGAGGAACTTGAGCTCTCAAACTCAGAACTCTAAAGTGATTTATAAGAGTTAATATATGAGTATGATATAGAGGCTTGAGATAAGTGAGTTTCTGGTCAGAATAGCCTACATCGATAAAATCCTGAAGACCTATGAAACACCCATCCTCGAGCTTTGCCTGATTTCAACTTTCATCACAGCTAGTGAGTGCATGATCTTAGCCTCTAACCCTAGAGCTAAGGAACTTAGATCTCTGGACCTCTCTTGCAACCCAATCTCTGTGCAGGGTCTGCTCTATCTAACCTCGCCAAAAACTTCTGACTTCTCAAGACTGACCCGACTGAGACTGGTAGACTGCGACATTGATCAGTCACAGACATATATGATCTCCAACGAGAGACTGGAGCAAGGAAAGTGCAAGGGCTTCCAACTTCGAGAGTTGAACTTGAGTCACAACCCACAACAGACTCAATCTCTTCCTCAACTACATCACTGAGCTCGATCTCATTAACCCAGAGCTCGAGAGTCTCTCAATAAATGATATGATAATAATTGATTCTCTATTTGGAGAACTGCGAGATCACAGACGAGTAAATCTTGAATCTCATCCAGAGCAACAAACTTAATGCCATGACACATATCTTACCAGAGTATTTAAACTTGTGAGATTGAGCCACTTAGAACTGACCAATAACTTACTTGAAAGAACCTTCCCTCTGCTGATGAAGTACCTGAAGGAGAATTGCGACTTCCTCACCAACATCTATCTGGCTGGTAACAAGGGTATAAAGGACCAGCAGCACACGATGTAGATCGGCAAAGGAAAGAAGAATTCTGGTCTGCCTCTTCTACAGCGGCTAGATCTCAGCCGCTCTCTCAGGGGTGACCAGCAAGCCATCCAACTCAGCCAGTCCTCCTACCTCAAGGACCTCAGATTCCTCAACTCCTTAATTCAACCTATCTTATTATTATCTAACTTGTCTGAGTGTAAGCTTGGGCAGAAGTGTTTCACTGAGCTGCTAGCCAGTCCCAACTTGAGATCTCTGGAAGTGCTGTTGTGTCGCAAGAACAAGATCCGCACAGTGGAGGGCCCTCACTCTGACCTGGAGGATGTGGATGAGAGAACTGCTAAGAAGGGCGCTGTTATGAAGTTGAGCATGCTCGACCTCAGAGAGAACAATCTGCAGAGTATTTTCCTCAAGGAGGCTCTTAACTTCTTTAAAATATTGTTATCAATACTACTTCTATTATATGGTTAATCTTGCGAGATACAGTTGTGGTGATGTGGGACAACCCTTTTGAGCAGTCGAAACAAGAAATGGCTAGAGAGTACTATGATCCTGGCTACCTGTTCAGAGCCTCTGAGCTTGAAGATGATTTTAGACTATTATAATGTCCTTTCTTTTATGTGCTTTTGTTTTAGTTTAAGTTAGGGCGATAATTTAGAACCCTCTGCATTTGTTTAAGGCAAGTGAGGAGAATAAGAAGAAATACTCTGAGCTGCTAATCTGAAAACTCATTAAACCTCTTTGATCAAACCAATTAGCTTTTGATAACCTTGATCCTTCCTTTGTATGAATAGATTTGACATTCTTCAATTTTTTGCATTATTTTTGCTCATAAAGAATGTTATAACTAGTCAAAGTTAGAAAAAATTATGAAGATAGAAGGCCAAAACTCTCAAAATTTATTCAAAGAATGTTTTTATTCAAGTTTTGTAGTTGATGCACTTTAAATATTTCTCTCTAAATTAAAAAATAGATGACCTCTACATGGCGTTTGCCCTAGCATATCCCTCCCTCCTTGAGGAATTTGGGCACCAAACTCACTTTTAATATAGTTAATAGCTCTATTAATATAGGTAAGAATTTAAAATGTGATTGAAAATTGAATTGTACAAAATAAAACATTACAGCTTTACGCATCTGAAAAGAATTTTCTCTCTCTCTCTTTCACACTATATCATATATTAGTCATTTCACTTGATTAGATGCCATATTTAAATTGCAAGAGTGTCATTTAAATCGAAGTAATTATTTTTAAGGAAAAAATAGCAAAGAATAAATACGAATTTGCGGTTAAAAATGCGCTAAATTTATTTGAAATATCGGGGGGGGGCCCTTTCCTCGTCAGTAAAATTTTATAATGAATATAGTTAAGAAAAAAATATGCTTATAGGATAATTTTCGCTCCTAAATCTGATTCTTACAGTTATAGAGGCCTATTCGAACATTTAAGTCTTCAAATTTTAATCTTAATTCACTCAGTTAGAGGTCATCTGCACCTAAATAAAATCTATATTTTAAGCTAATTTTTCGCTATTGTAAAATGAACTTAAAGTGAAATTTTTAAATAGCACATCAATTTTATCTAACCAAAATTTAATTCATGATTAAGAGGCTAATGCCGCAATTTTTCAGCTTTACTTCTTTGTGCTTATAACTAAAGCATGATAAGAATTCTAAAATTGATGTGCTATTTAAAAATTTCACTTTAAGTTCATTTTACAATAGCGAAAAATTAGCTTAAAATATAGATTTTATTTAGGTGCAGATGACCTCAAACTGAGTGAATTAAGATTAAAATTTGAAGCCTTAAATGTTCGAATAGGCCTCTATAACTGTAAGATCAGATTTAGGAGTGAAAATTATCCTATAAGCATATTTTTTCTTAACTATATTCATTATAAAATTTTACTGTCAAGGAAAGGCCCCCCCCCCGAAATATCATAATAAAATCATTATAAATAGGCTTACTTGAATGAGGTTACTTTATGTAAATTGTTATTACTCTAATGTAGATGGAAATTGCTTCTCAGAACTTCAGATTGCGATCTCATTTAATTATTTAATTTATGAATATATTTATTATTCTTTTACTCATCTGTTACCACTTTATCTATTTTTAATTTAGTGAAACAAATGTAGCTCTCGCCTTATCTATTAATTTCCTTTCAATATAACAACTTTTGAAAAGACATCAGTGACCCACCTTCTCGAAAAGAAGATGGAAATTTTAAAAGCAATACGGCGCCACGGAGTAATTTGCCTCAAGGGTGTGAACTTGAACCCATAACAGCAATACACGCTCACTAAAGGCCTATTTGATGAGGTAATTTTGCTTCCCCCATCTCTTGCTTTCAACAATCAGATCAAAGATTTTCCCCAGGTAGCAAAAATCTCAAACATTGATGAGGCCTCAGGCTAATACACAATCATAGAACTTATACTTTGTGTTATTATTCTAATTAAAGGAAAGTTATTAGACTGCAAATTACTGGCACCAGGATGGCAATTTCTACCGCCCTCAAGACTCCAGCGTATTCAACCTCCTTCACACCAAAGTCACACCTAAATACACACTCTCATATTGATAGTGCTTTTCTTTAATAGAATGGATAGACTTGGCTTATAGATTTGGTGGAGGCAATAAATTTTTACAAAGATGAGGAGGAGGAACTATTTGAGAGATTCAGAAAAGATTTTACAGTGGAGGTAGACGTTTCCAAGATCCCTGACTTTGCGGGAATATCTGAGGCAGACATTAAGTCCTTAACAGATCCGATAACCTCCCACAAATTTGTAGACAAGAATAAGTTCTATGACTCAATTTAAGATGATGATGATGATGTATAGGGAGCGCCGAAAAGTCAAGAGTGTTTTTTTCTGGGCTCTTCCGCTAGTGCCAAAATATTGGATAAGGGCAAGCAATCTATATACAAGATTGAAGACTTTCTAAAGTAAAGTAAAATCTGAATTCATCAGAGTAATTATTAAATTCTAGAACAAATAGTGAAACGTTATGGAATCTACAAGCTCATTTTTATTTTTCAGCACACTTGGGAAGAAGGGGATTAAGTTAAATATATTATGAAATATTTTGAAATAAGAAATATTTTTGTCTATAAGGATTTGCTAATCTGGGATAACGTGTAGGTGATGCACAAGTACTAGGGCTTTTGTGATTCTCCGAGAGTACTCCATAGAACTCAAGGTCGCTTCAGATACAAGTGAACAAATATTTTTGCAGTCAATAACTAAACAATGTGTATTTTTACAACTCTCACAAAATATCTAGTTTCAATATCTAAGGGTCTTAATATTCTGAAGATATAAGAGCTACTTAAGAATTAATTGAACAGCAGGAAATTGTCTCAAAGGTTTAAAAGTAATTAACTGCATCAAAAGTTAATACAGTTAAATTTAAATGGGAAGTAAGTTAAAATAATAAATGAAGAGTTGGAAAATATTGGCCGCTAAATTTATAAGTAGATTGCTCAATAAGTGGCTTGTTCGATAGCTTATTGAAATATAATAAGAGTTTATTCAGCTCATAGGAGGTGTCTATGAAGAGATATTGATGTTGCAAACTCCGAACCAAGAAACTAACAAGGTTAAAAAAAATTATGACAGAGTTCACTCGGGAATAATTGCAAGAATGAAAGCTGCTTAGAATTTTATTCTAACTCGTAAGGTAATAATTTCAACCCAAAATCTCACACTTCAACTGCCACGGATTATAAATTTATTAATTTAATTATTAATTTAATTCTCTTTTTTATTAAATTATTATCTATAATATAGCTGCTCATTTCTAATTTAAATTAAAAGACCCAGCCTCTCAACACTAGCAGCTGTTACTTTAAATTAGGCTAACCCAGACACACCTTAAAACAACTGCACTTATTAGAGAAGGTGTATTTTAGTGAATATTACCAGGGGATAGATTTTCATATTAGTACTTTTTGAACTCAAAGCTCAAACTACATTCCATCTTCTTATTAAAAACCAAGTCTCTAATTATATACCGTGCATTTATATCAAGATCACAGTTAGTTCCTGATTCAGACTCTGAATTCAGGCTTTTGAGGTGGGAGCTAACTTTCGATTTTGGCTCTCTCGGCCTTTATCTTTTTACTCTCCTCGGCTATGCGCTTGATATAGTCAGGACACTCTACTGTCTAGGGCTTGTAAGTGCACTCTTTTAATTCCTGCAACTCTTTGTCTATCCTAAACTACTCTGATTAGAGTAAGCGCTGCTGTTATGTTGTGTTCAATATAGTAAACATAGATTCAGTTATAATAATTATCATGGTTGATAAGAATCCCTCGAGACCTCCCCTCGTTATACTTAGCTTGGATTATACTTGGTCAAATTCTTGGAGCTTGGAGGGAATGAGGTGCGGTTTGAATGTCTCCACATTTCTCTTTTCAATTTCCATCTGTGCCTGTATACTATCAAGCTTCTGCTACTTCTTCAAAAGATCGCCGTAGCATTTTTCCTCCACTGATTTACCAGGAAGTTAGGAAGCGAGCTTAGTGATCTAAGGCTGGAAGGAACACTGCTGCATGATAGACTATTGCTAAAGCATCTGTAGATTTTGCTTCTTATTTATTGCCTCCTATTGTCTTTCATGAAATCCGATTCCCTTCGAGTGCTCCAAATATAGTGTGCAAGCAAGGTCATTGATGCAAGGCTTTAGACTTGGCGCTGTCTGCTCTAATATACGCTTCTTGGTTTCCTCTTTGCGTTCCAAGAACTGATTTTACCTCTCTAGTAAGTTTAAGACATGTTGGGGTATAGTATGACACTTATTTGGTTAGTTGGTGAGTTCTAGATTCTAATTCAGTGCTTCCTGTCCATTTAAGAGCTGAAGTTGCTCTAGTTATTGCATTAACTGAGTGTGCAACTCTTGGTGAGCTGGTGAGAACTCAGAGTTAGTCTAGAAGCAGCCGGTCAAGGGATTTTGCTAAGGAGGGGAGAGTAACTTGCCATTGCTGAAAGTGAATTGTTGGTTGCTAGACTGCGGCTGAGTTTGGTTTTAATTGAAGGAGTTGAACTGAGAGAGAAGCAACTGTTACTGCTATTCGGGAGAGAGTTGCTAGTTGAAAGTCTGGAAATTTTAAAGCTACTGTCCGAAGGAATTCAGCTGACTCTGAATCTTATCAATCTCCGATTCCTCCTCAGGGATTGTGTTGTTCAAGTACGGATTCATCAAGTCATTCTAGTCATGAATAAAAATTTAAGGAGATGAGGTTCGGAGATGAGTTAGCCGTTTTCATCAGTGGTTTGCTCACTTTGAAGTTGTTGTTGAGATTAGATGTTGCCCTCTATCTGAGGCATTAACTAACTTAGTGGCTTGCTTAAACGCTCGAAAGCGTTGATGCTGGTGTACAATTGCGCAGTTTGCATGCCTCTTTTTAGACCATTCAAGTTTATAAATTATTATGATTATTGAATATAAGACTAAATATTGCTGATTGATCTGGGGTACGAAAGTGCATTCCTTGAGTTTGGCTTCTTCTTGGTTGTAGTGCTGGAGCCCTGCGTTGTAGAAGTCATTGACGTGTATTCTGTTAGTAACTAAGTCCTCAGTTATTTGCATGTACCTGCTGGTGATGACTCCCCCGAACTTGTCCTTATCGTTTACCTGTGGTCTGAAAGTGCAAGCCTGTTGCATCTTCTCGCTCTCCTCCTTGTTGTAGCGTTACTGAGTCTGCTCCACCTTCTTAAACTTCTGCTCGTAGAGTTTCTCGTTTCGAGTAGAGGCAGAGCCGTTCCTTCTATCCCTCAGCATCTTGGTTGACTTGTTGTTAGTTTGTGGTTTGAAAGTGCATTCCTTGAGCTCAGTCTAGTCAGCTTACTCTTTGATGAGGTTGCGTTTGTACTGCTATTGGTTGATCCACTTGCTGTTTCTGTCTTTGAAATTTTTGGTGTCGTTGAGGATCTCGTAGCCCGCTATGCCTCCTGGGTTGTAGCTCTAGTCCAGCTCCTTCTATGGGTAGGAGTAATAGTCATACTACTAGAAATTGTTAGGCATGTTTGCTGCTGAAACTACTGGGTATGATGGCTGCGTGCTTTAATCGTAGCTTGTAATAGTCTTCTAGGAAGCTCCCTCATAGAAGGTGGAGTGGATAGTTTACAGAGGGTTGTTAAGGTGCGGATTGAAGCTGCTCAACTAGTTGTTGTGAGGAGTCATGTTCCACTATAATCAAATTAATTTGTGTATCAATATTGAATCATTCATAGTTTGACTTCTTTGAGCTGTGGTGATTAAGATTCTGGCCTGAATGTTTCTAACCAGTTTGGTAGTAGGGATTGGTTGAGAAAGAGGTAAAGTCAGTTGGCATTAAATTAAAGAAGAAGATAAAAGGCTACGCAGCTCTTTAAGACACCTAGGTTACCTGTTCATGGTTGACTGGCGTTCTCTTAAAAATAATATACATTTACATTTATTTACTACTCTGGTTATTAGGAAACTAATTAGAGCCTTGTCTTTTGTGGACCATAGAAGCTGCCCCAAACAATTTCTAACCACTTGAAGCTAGTAAAGCCCCAACCTGATTCTAGACATTTGCTACCATGCTCTAAGTGGCATTGAAATTCTTGATGTGTGCCTACTAATGTCCATTAAGAGAGTAGTTTGGATTGGGCTTGTTGCTTGCCATGATGGTGGAGATACCCACACCTCCATCACAAGACTGTCCCTCGTAGAGCTAGGAATAGGTCTCATTCATATGTGATTAAGTGAGATCGTTCTGCAACTGCAAATCAAAGAAAGAAGAAGTTAATAAAAGAATGGTGAATAAATGTACTGATCAAATCGGGTAATCTTTGAGTTTAAACAAGCGACTGAGTGTTTCCAAACTGATGATTATAGGAGTTTGCCTCTTCCACTCTTTGAGAGATTAGAAGATTTGGCTTGGAGCCAGTGTTTGAGCTAAAATTAGAAAATACCAACTGCTCTGAAGGAACGGTTACTGCAACTTAACTTCCTGCGCAGTTAGCATCGAAATGGGAGGACTGCAAGTAATGCTTCAGATTAGAGTTGTTTTCGAAATTAAGTCATAAGATATTTCACTTTAATGTTTTGAGGTTGAGGGCTGTTGAATATGGAAGCAAATCTCTGAATCTTCTCATCTTCATAGCCATCTTGGTAGTTGCCTCTAGGTGCATTCAATGGACCTTGCGACTGATCGAAAGCTGAGGCTAAAGGATTTGGGCCATGAGACGATTATCTTTGCTCATTTGATTCATCTCTCTAACTCAGTAAATAGGAGAACTAGTTATCAATGGCTTTAGTAAGCTCACTTGCCTTCCTCAATATCTCTTCCTGATCAAAGTCATTCTCCTCAGCGCTGTTTTCCTCCTAGTCAAAGAAATATTTAGGCAAGTTCTGGGCTGTAGTATGCCCTTGGTTGCTTTGATTGGCTGCTCCAAGCATTTAATTTGAAGTCATCTGAGCATTTACAACGGGCAAGCTCTCAGCACTTGCAACACTGTTCAAATTAGGCAAAAGCAAAGTTAAAAAATTCAGAACATTATATGAGGCACTCCTTCATACCTAGATTAAGATGAAAGTCTTCTATCTTAAAACACAAATTTTGTATAATATCTGCTGCAAAGTTTTGATTTCCTTGATTTTATCCTGCTCTCTGTTACTCATACGACTGTCTACTCATGTTTGATCTGTCATAGAACTCAACCAAGCCTTCATCTTCATAAGGTAGGGTTATTTAAGTGCCTCCAACTAGAGGGTTCTAACCTGTAGTTAGATTTTACAACTGCCCATGACTTGATTAGCTTTAAAGATGGTGTTGCTACAACTACTATTATAAGCAAGTAGGGTAAGTCTCCAACTGAGAGGTAGAAGATGAGCTTGGCTTGTAGAAGCAAGAGTTATAGGTCAGTAGCTGCAGGTCTTATTGGCTCTGCTAGTTGCCCTAAGTTGGATTAATCAGATTTGAGTTAGGAGAGGGGGATCTGTTTCTCTGGCTTTTAAGTTACAGATGATCTGGCTTGAGCATTAATTCATCTTTCATCTAGCGATCAGTGTCTATGATCTTTATCAGCCCTGGATCTTCTTCAAAAAGTCTATCAGTAAATTGTAAAGGCAGCTATACAAAATGAAAATGCACAAGTAGAGTTGAAGAGTTAGACATAAGTTTAGAAAGCCCTTCTTTCATTGGGATCTTAGTTCCTCTCTTTAAAGTTCACTGGCAGTAGAGAGATCTCTGCATCGTTTTCCAGGGAGGTATTCAAATTTCTTTGCATAGCTGGACCACCTCTGTGGAATTATCTCACCTAAAACTGTTGTTTATCTTGTTGTCCATGATCATCTGAATTCCCTTCTTTCTGCTGATTCTATTCTGAGGAATCTCTCTGACTGAGTGAACATCGCTGCATTTAGATTATTAAATTATAAGTGTGAGATGATGTCTTGGCTCATATCGTCACATCCGTTAAAGTTAGTCACGTTTATCAAATGAGTTGCAGCTAGAGAATCTTCTGCCTAAATAGCTGACAACTTAAAAATTATTCAATTCAACATCAGATATTTTAAAACCTTACTGTTTACAGTCCTAAATGCACTGACTGGAATTCTTAATTAAGATGAACTTATATTCAATACAATTATTATTCTTAACCATTCATAAAGTTGGCAGTAGTCACGCTTTATTTATTGCTGGCGCTATTTTAAGTGGAGTACTATTGTTGATTCATCTGTAGTTAGCCAGTTGTGTTGCTTACCTAGTCAAGTAAACTCCCAGGGGCTAGGGCTTAACTGTGTAGAGAGCCTTAACCAGTTTCCATATTTCTCGTAGCTCTAGCTGATTAGCCTCCAAGCTCCTAGGCTAATAAATGAGGTATTAAATTTAAAAATATTCCTTATTTCAGGTAGCTAAGAGTTAATAGAAGCTTTGTAGTTGGTGGGAGTTTGGCTAATTATCTAAGGAGGAGCTGGTTTCTGAAGAGGTGGCAGCCCCAAGGCTTGATGATAATTATTTGTGGCCTAGTTTTGCTCTCTGTAAGTGGAAGATTACTAACTGAATTGAGTTATCAAATTCAAAGGCTGGTGGGTCGCAAGCTGCTTCTAAGATACAAAATTGAAGTAAGTAAGTACGTATTTGGAAGATAAGAGATGGTCTAAGTTATTGGCTAAGGATTCTGTCTCAGGCAGGAGCAGAGAAGCTGCATTTTCCCTTTGATTGTCATTGGTTGCTCCAGCTACAGAGTGAGTGGAGTCTATATAGCTGCCGAAGAGACTATTGATTTGGCTAGTGAGAGTAAGTTAAGGAACCTCCGATAGCTAAGGGACTTGGTTACTGTTGCTGAAAGTGCCTCCAAGTAAGGTGTTTTAATTGACCAAGTTGCTATACGTCTGCATGCTGTTAAGATGCTTTGCGAGATCATCTTAGAAGTTAAGAGGAAGAGTAGAGGCTGACTGCTAGTTAGATTAATTAAATGTGTTGCTCTGTGGAGTCAAACCTGACTAAAGCCTGGAAAGCAGTTGCTCTTTAGTCATAGCTCCTGACTTAAGCTGTTACACTACTCTCAAAATTAATAGCTATAGTAAATTCAAGCAATTATAATTTTGATTCTAGAAATAAGTTTGAAGCATTGACTTGCATGGAATTTTGATGATCGTTTTTGTTATCAGCAACCTATTGTTGTTGCTTGTAGTAATCTTGAATATTTTCTTTCTCTTGAGTCGAGCTGCCTTGATTTTGAGGCACGTTTGTCCCAGGCCCAAGAGTGGTATTGAATCCACCCTCATACCTTGAATTGCTAGTATTTATCTTTTGCTTCTGTGCGCTCTTACCCTAACTGAAGTTAGGCTTGTTGTCTACAGAATAATTAAATAAACTTTATATTTTCTTGTCATGAAGATTTGAAGCTAGTATCTGGGCGTTCGAGTTGAACTACGAGTTGAGCAGAGAAATTGGAGTGATCAAGGTCTGAGGCATGTGATTGCCACCCTGCAGGAAATTTTACACTTGGTAGTTTGCTTGCGAGGAGGTAGGAGTCGATGCGCTTGACCCAGTCTGTATTATAAATAAGGAAGCATTTAAAGTGGGAAGTGGAGATTGCCAAGTTGATTTAAAGCAAGGGGCTCTCCGCGAGAGTAACTTTAATTGCTCATGATATCTTGATAGGCTTAATGAGCCAGATTATTTTCTTGGTTTTAACCGAATTCAGAAGTCTCCAAGTAATTCATATTTGAAAATTATTAACTTGCACGATTATAACTCGCAGCTAAAAGCTATTAGGTTAATTTTTGAATTTGATTTGATTATAGTATTCGTTACTATATCTTTTCCCACACAGTGAAAAATGAAGGAAGAATTTGTGTGAATATGAAATTTATCATAAAGGGCTTAAATTATTGTTGATATTACAAATTGAAGATTTAAGAGTAATGGAGAAGTACAGGAAATTTGATGATGCCTCATGCGGCATTAACCCCTTCGTGCCCTTGCAAGAGGAAAAGAGATCCCCTATTTCCACACTCTTGAGAATGGTAATATTATCAATCTTTTGCCTTACTTGCTCTCTAGATACTAAGTTTGCAATTTTTTAATATAGACGTTTAAAGTTTCATCTTATTGGGAGTGAAGATTCCTTTTGTATTTCTGCTAGTAGTGTTTTTGACAGCTCTGAACATCCTAAAGTACTTCGTCGTGATCCCCAAGCTGGTACGAATAGTTGAACGCATCTCCAATTTTTGCTTGATGCGTTTGTTTATGCAAGCATTCAGTGTCACCTCCATCAAGGCTGCCTACCACCCAGACCACAAGGACTTTGATTTCATGTAAGTTAAGATAAAAAAAATATAAACTTAAACATTTGGTATAGTAAGAATGAGAGAGGGGAGTTGAGCGTGCAGGATAAAGTGAGCAGTGGGGATGTAGTGATCTGCAACAACGTTAGTATAATAGACTACATTTTCTTGGAGTTGTCCTATTCACCGCTCTTTACTGCTGTCGCTATCAACAAGAAGACAGGCAAATATGGATTTAGAAAACTCAGCCTCCTCGAAATACCTTTCCACGCTATGGGCATCAAGTTTCCTCAAGAATTATAATAGAGAGTATATGAAAAATAAAGAGCTATAAAAGTAAAATTTTCTTATAAATAAAGTAAAGTGAAGCTAAAATCAGTGAAAGTATAATAGGGAGAGTATAAATAGATCAGCAGTGAGAAGAAGAAAAAAATACGATTTTAGTATCTTGAATTACAACACGGCTATCTTTTTTTAAAAGGAATTTATTATCCTTTTTTGTCTTTGAAAATGTCAAAATTTTCAGAATATAGAGCACAAGCTCTGATTAAGAGAACGGTTTCTAGTACTTTTAGAGATCTTAAAAAGAGAGATAATAAAAAGGTTGCATTTTTTATCTGAAGCTTTCTATTACGGGTCTAGTGTCCATTTGGAGCTAGTCTGAATTTGTGGGGTTGCAGCTAGTTCACTTTATCATCAAGAGCTGTGTCAATTTTTATGTCCCCGAACTCAGAACTCTCGTCCAAATCTTCGTTCTCGTTCTCCACCACTTCAACGCAACCACACATAAACAAACTTACTCAAAATAGAATTAGTAAAAACTATTGCTCAACTTTAAAATATAACAGTTTATTTGTCTTGATCTCAGTCCTTTCTCTCACGACTTCAAAATCAAAATTGTCAAATTTAATATCATAAAAAAAGATATGCTATTTAGTTGTCTCTATCTTTTTAAGGAGTGAAGTATTGCTAGTCTGAAAAAGCCTGGAGTGCTCTCTCATTATGTTCAGGAGTGAGGAATTCCTTCCCACCATCTCGACCCACTCTTAGGATTTTCCCATCAAAGCTCATCTGCACATCAATAGCTTACTCCGTTGGATTAAACTAGCCCACAACTTGGATTGGCGCCTCAGGGGTCTGCAGTAACTTCAATCTGGGATCAAAGTTGTAACTCAGCCGCATATCCTTTTTACTGGGCAGTCTAATTCTGAGATCACTGTGAATAAACAACAATAGAAGACAAAGTATAATGAGATTCTCTCTTTAATTTATGGAATGCTTTGATTTTGAGGGAGTGCCATTTTAATTTGGTTACAAGTAGTAGATTTGAATTTCTGTATATAATTTGAACTGAAATTTGGTTGTTATTACTACTACTATTCTTAATAAGGCCTTATCGTTTAATTCTGCTTTTCTCTAATCAAAACCGACTCAGCAGACTTTCTTACCTGCTGCTGCTGCTCTTTAGACTATTTAACTCTGGTTAAGAAAGAATTAATAGTCTTTGTTTTCTCTCTTTGACTAATTGAAGATAGAATTTACTTTAAACTTTGAGATCTCTGTGATTCCACTCTACCCTCTGATTATAAAAAAATGAGTATCACAATTGTTTTTGGCATAGATTAGGGTGGAGTGGGGAGATTGAAAACAGCGGAAGCCTTTAGGGCAAGCCCTCTCAGAGCCTCATTTTACTTCTAATCATTTAAGATTAGGAAACTACCTTGGGTTTAAGACTTGAAATCCTTCTTGTTGTGCACATTTTGAACTTAAGCACTACTACCTATTTCCTCTTTCTTTAAGTTAGAAAAGGCTTTTTCTTGTTTAGACTAAGCAACTTTGAAATGGATTGATTGAGGACTCAGTAATCTAGAAAGCTATTTGTTCAGAAATCCATTGTTAGGCTAGGCGGTTTCAGCTCTATCAGTACAAAAAGAGAGCAAAGATGCAGCAGCAGAATCCTCTTTATAGGAAAAAGTAGAGCGACAGTTGCCTTTTTGCTCTGATAAGGAGTACTGAGTGATTGAATTATAAGAAACTAAACCATGAGATAGAGTGATATTAATTTGATTGTGGGAGTCTGTCTTTGATTATTGATTTTTGAAATTTCCTGGTATCTAATGCTCTATTACAAGTTTTAAAGCTCAGCAAGATGATACCAAAAAATATTAGGTACTTATAAAGAGGTTTGAGAGATTCAAACAGACTTTGATTTCTAACAGTCATTGGACTTGTGACTACTTAGACTTAAGGACACTAGTCAACTTCCTCGTCCTCTTCTTCACGTTATTGACTCTCGATTGAATAAGAAAGGTCAGCATTTTCTTCAATTTCCTATTCAGTTAGTGTAATTGAAACTTCCTGACTGGAAAACTCCTTCTCATAGTTCTAAATCTACCAGAGAATTTCCTCGCTGAAGTTTTCGCTAGTAGACTTCTCAAGTCTAGAGGTCTACAGCTAAGAAACCACTTACTAAGGTCTTTAGTCAGGCTTGATCTTCAACTTTACTACTTTAGCTGGATGAGTGCCTTGTTTTCTCATTCCGTACCCGAGAATGGTAGAAGATTAGCGAAAGGTAAGATTTTGAGGAGAGGAGGATTTAGTGGTTGAACCAGTGGTGGAACATATCTGACTGCAAGGCGAGAGCAGAGAGAGCTTGGGACTGGTAACTAGGAATTTAGTCTTGCTGAATGAGGAACCCTGCTTAAGCTGACTCAGTTTAAAATTTGCATACCCCACGTACTTATTGGAGCTTGACTTGGCTGTCTGATAGAGTGGCTTTAATCCTCCGTTGCTAGAGCTGTTTAGGGTGGATCCTCTTTTAGAATCTAATCAAGTAAGAATAAGAGGAATAATGATGAGGATATTTGTGGAGAATCTGGTTGTAAATCTTTGACGGAGGGCACCGTTGAAATGTATTTCAGCATCAATTAAATTATTAATCAGTAAGTAATATCACACACATTACCTCTTTTTCTCACAAAATTTGCTATCACTAATAATCAGCACATAATAATTCGATGATGAAATGATTACACTCTGTAGGTATTCTTAACTGTATCTACCAATCAGCTTGAATAAATGTATGTATTTTATCTTCTCCTTTCTCGAAAAATTAGAGCCCGTTTTTCTTGATTATGAATCTACTTGAGATGAAATCTTTTGCTTGAATTTGTTAGATTTGTAATTGAAATTTAAAATGGTTGAGACAGCGCAGCAGTTGGAAGCAGAACAAGGCATCCTAGATATCAAATTAGAACAAGAATTGCACTATAAATAATATAAGTTTTTCTTAATTAGAATGGACAGCATTAGCTAAATCTTAGCCAACTACAAAGCAGTTCTTGGATTCAAGTGTGTCCAAGGTGCTCGATGACGGCCAAACAGTTGCATTCTTCAACTAAAAACTTGTAAGCAACGTTAAATACTCACGCAAGAAATTCTCGACATGAGTTTATGAACTAAGATGGATTTGAATTTATCAGATGAGACTTCAAGTTCATTCTAGTGAACCAGAGATATTTGCTTTTTGTATTTTATAAAATCTTAACTAGAAGGAGTGTTCAAGATGCTAATCCCTTTCTTTAGGACATCAATAGATTAAAATGTGAGGCAGTTATAATTTATGAAGATTTTTCGTGGCTTCAGGTAATGGTGATTCCTTGCCCTAAGTGGAGTTTGGAGGTGGCACTGGCGATGATGAGAGCAAGGATTTGTTCGAGGATTCACTGGAGGATGCACTCTGTGTTTTCAAGTCAGGAGGTGGCAAGGACTCAGATATTCTTAAAGAAAACGAGCAGCAGATTCTCTTCTATGTTGATCTTGATAACGAGACTATCATTCAACAATTTTAAATTATTAATTAGCGAGTGAATCTTCTTTTGGCTGATTGATAAGACAGGTGCTGTAGATGCAAATGGAGGTACTGGAGAAGAGGAGGACTTAGAAGATGAGGTGTCCGGCTCAAAGCATCCAATAATCAATAAGATTTTAAATCTGAGTCAATGATATCTATCCAATTCTACTAAATCAATACCCTGTGTGCTCCAAGCACTCGCTGTTCTTGTTATTCGCAGAGGAAGGTCTTCCTCAAGTGCTCTCAGACGAGTTGCTCCTCCTACTTCTTTAGGTGTTCAAGCTCAGCAGCAACCCCAACTTGCGCATCGGCTACAACTCCATGGGAGCAGATTCCATCTCCAACAACCTGCACTTCCATCTCATCTACGCTGATGCACTCTTCGCACCACTAAATGGATATACCAATAAGTATCCCCACTTCTTTCATTATTGATAGAGTGCTTTCCCAATTGAAAACGCAGAGAAGAAGCTCTTCTTCAGAAGCAACCTGAAGCACAAGTCTGCTGAAGAAGTGAACATGTACAACTGCGGAGTGAGGTTCGGAGAAGTAGTCGGCTGGCCAGTCAAAACTTATCATTCCATCTTAAAGTGAAGTTTAACTCTAGTATTCTCCCCTGAGATAACAAACGAGGCAGAGGCATCCCTTGAAGAGGCTTAAGAAGCACTCGCTCATTCAGTTGGAGTGGTAATCAACTACTTCATAGATAAGAACCAGCCACACAACATCCTAATAGCTGACGAGGGAATGACTGTGTACATAGTACCCCGTAAGTTCGACTTGCTAATCGACAATGTCTCCTTCTTCACCAGCTTTGAAACTCTCTGTGGCTTCGTAAAGTGCAAATCAGAGCAGGCTTACAAGACTATGAAGGCAGACGAAATTAATAAGCGTCTTCAAAGCGCAGTCTCTCTCAAGGATTCAGAGTTTGATACAATCAAGGCAGACTTGATGGGCAAGTTCCTTTCAGAGTACGAGGGTGAGGTTATTGAATGAGAATATAAGTGTGTGTAGTAGACTGGTTGTTATTTAGTAAACTCTAAGACTTATCATAGCAATGATGTTGATGTGAGTGAAAAATTATCTCAAATTTGGTTAAAATTAATGAAATTCAAATCCTTGTAGAGTAAGTGATATTGAAGTACTACTAACTTTCTTTCTATCTTTCTATCTTGAACTTGATTAATTTCATTCGTAGAGAAGACAGGCAGCTCCTACTATGTTAGACTCGGCTTGCTGAGGTTGAGTGGGGTCGTAGGATGGCTTGATCTCCTTCCATCTGTTTTCTCTGAGGACGTATCTCTCGCCCACTACTCTCTGGGAAATCATGCTGCTGCAAGGCTCGCTATTATTGTTACAACCTGTGCTTGAAGCAGCCAAGTTTGACACTGGATTCACACACCCTCCGAACACGTAAATACAAGCCATATAAAAGTCATTTGGATCGAATTAAAGGTTAAAATTTAAATGCTGTCGTTGAGGTGGAAGGCGGAAGAGTTAGAACGCGGGAATTTCAAAGGCGCGAGGGAAATTATTCTCCTCTTAAGGAAGTCTATCTCCTCTACAGTTGAAGAGGACTTCACTTTAGAGTCATCTACTCCACGTTGGCTCAACTGCTCCTTTCCGCCCACGATCATCACTCTATCTTTCTAAGAGCTCATTATATGAAAAGTTGCTTTTATTTCTCACCATAGTAATCTATCTGCGAGGAAGAGAAAGCCCGACTTCAAAAAGTCTCCAGCTGTTCTCTCTGATGTCATAGATCTGCACTATATCAGTCAGGCTGCTCTGAGAGTTCACTCCACCTGCTACTACTAACTGGTACTCGTTGATAGGGCAAGCAGCTGCCTCACTTATCTCAAAGAGCATTGGCTGCAGTTGCTGCCATCTCTCAGTCACGATGTTGAATCTGCTGCATTCAAAATAAAGTTTCTTATAGTGTCACTCACCTTTATTGATGGTCTGATTGCTTGAGCCTCTTGGTGATGACCGAGTCGTAGCCTCCAATAACATAGATGAAGCCCTCTGTGAAGGTGATAGCGTGGTGTGAGGTGTTCTTGAGAGTGGGGCACATCTTCTTCTGGACCATTATGTCGTTCACGCTATCGTACAAGTAAAACTTGTCCTAGTCGATCAAGTAGAACTGATTTATAAAAACAAAATTTATGAACTGATTGTTACTTGGGTGGGGAATCGCTTTGCACTTGAGTAGGTCTATGTAGTCCGCTTCAATGTCGTTTGAGCTTCCATCGCCCTTGCGCTCATGCACCCTCTGCCTCACTACAGTCACTTCGCTCTAGGTCTGAGTGTCGCTCAGCACATCCACCTTGGTTGCTTTCAGCTGCTTGTTCACATAGCTCAGATACACTACGAGAGGTCTCTCCACCTCATGGTAGTATTGCTTCAGCTGCAATGAGTCGTTCAAGCTACGCAGCTCATCCTCAAAGCTTTTAAAGAAGGGGGCCAGTCTGAAAGTGCCCAATAAGTTTTAGGCTTGCACTAAGTTTAGATAGATGATCCTAATCCTATAAAGGTAAAACTTTAATTCAAGTCAAGCTGTGTTTAATGTAGTGTGATATTGTCGACTGGTTTGAACTTAAGCAGTTACTCGAACTTTTAATTGACAGAGTAGAATTCTGTTCTGGCTTGAGTGACTCTCGTTTTGTCTTCTTGCTCTAGAGTCTCAATCTCCTAGCTGGGGTCGAAAGACTTTTAGAAGTCTCTTAGAAATTGACTTCCGTTGCTGGAGTTATCTCCACAGCCTCCAATAAAAATGAGAATCATAGACAAAGTCCAATATTTGAAGAGACTTTAATCTTCTGAGGTTGCTGACTGAGATGCAGGGAGTTGGAGTTGTCAGAATCTGACTTGATAGAGATGGAGTCTGATGACTCGATCTCAATCATCAATTCTTATCCCATAGTGGATTTTCCAATTCCCATGCCCCCACTTGCAATGAGTCCAAAGCCAAGGTTTTGGTTGTTAATCTTCTCATCTTTTTCATCTAAGGGATCATTCATTCCTCCTATTCCTGCGTTCTCTGTGCTGCTACTGCTGTCTCCTCCCACAAGACAGTTGAAAGCTTTGATTGTGATATTGAATGGACCTCCAAGTGGATGCAGAGAGGGAGATGGCTTTATCATGTCAGGCTCAAGGCCCTCACCCAGTAATAAGTTGTTCTGCTTGCCCTTTCCTAATCCAATGTCTGGAGTGCAGAGATAACAAAATTAAATCTGCCTTTGAGATCTGACAGAAGATCTGGCTAGTCAAAGAGCTATTATAAATTTATGGATAATAGTTTAGCTATTATAGAACTAATTAATATTTTAAAAATTTGCAAGGAAAAATATAACTATAAGGGTAACATATATCTATAGCTATCTAAGGTTCATTATCATGGATGCGATGAAGGAAATGTAGAGGATCAA
>JAJKFJ010019964.1:0-28432 GCA_027382625.1 Tetmemena sp. SeJ-2015 | reverse complement strand
AAAAATATTGGACTATTTCAAAAATAGCGCTTTAAATTTATTTTACAATAGCGAAAAAATAGCTAAAAATATAGATTTAATTTAGGTGCAGCTGACCTCTAACTGACTGAATTAGGATTAAAATTTGAGGCCATAGATGTTCGAATAGGCCTCTATAATTAGAAGAATCAGATTTAGGAGCGAAAATTATCCTATAAACATATTTTTTACTTACTTTTTTTCATTATAAAATTTTACTGTCGAGGAAAGGCCCCCCCCCGTAAATTAAAATAAATTAAAAAAATGAACCTTAAGAAGAAGAATTTAACTAGTCATAAGCTTAAAATGTTAATTTCCTTTTTTAATTACGTCTTTGAATTTGTGCGATTACAGCAATAAAACTAAAACAAGGAAAAATAAATAACTTTTTTTATTTTTAATTGATCATGAATTTAGCTAATGTGAATTAGTATTTAAATTTTACTACTATCTATTTTGCTGTTTAAATTAATTAAAAATATTTTAACTTAAAAACTAAAATTATTCATTAATCTTACATATCTGGAGTTTCTCCATTCAAAAATGCAGCTTCCCATTTTTTCATATGAGCTCTCGCTTTTGTTTCATTAGCCCTTTTATAGGTTATCTTATTCTTCCCCCAAAAAAGCAGATAACCTTTTTTTGTTGTCGGCATTGTTGGGTACTTTGCCTCAATGGATTTGCGAGTTTGCTAATTGTCCTATTCATTTCCATACTCCTCACATATTGCTTTAATATTATTATCTAAGCTTATTTCACTACTACTCCTACTAAAAATTATTTTATCATCATTTTCCATTTTATTCTGGACTACAGTATTCAAGGAAGAAGAGTGCACCTTCTTTGATAGACAAATACCCATTTATTATATTTAAAATCTGCTTAAAAAGTTGAAGTTTGATTTATAAAAAGTAGCTTTTTCTCTTTAATAGATCTTTCTTTAAATTATTATAACTTAATTCTACTTTAAATATTCATATCCAGTTTAATTTTAAAATATTTTAAAATATATTGAAATTTATAAGGAAAAGCATATTTTTAATATAGCCACAAATATCATAGTGGCAAATATGTATTTAGATATAATTATTGTAAATTAAAAGATTAAATTCAGATATAAAGTATTTAACTCTTTAAAAATGATATTGCTAAGAGAAATTTATAGATTAATTTAAAGTTAAGATTATTTGATTTTACCTTTGTGTTGCTTGAATTTAAAGGCCAGATGTATGCTCTCAGAATTTTACACTGTAATGTTTTAATAGTTGTTGAAGTTTAAGAATTAATTACAAATATTTTTTTTAATCAATGGAAACTATTATTTTTATCTCTCATTTTTCTTACTGCTCTGGAGTTTGCCCATAACGCAATGCATCATCCCACTTTTAATAAAGACTTAAAGCTTAAGTTCTATCTGATTTTTTGAAAAATTTCTTATTTTTGCCCCATAACACCACATAGCCTTTACCTGTGACTTATATAACTGGGAACTTAGGCTCAAATGGTTTGCGAGTTTTCTAATGAGCCTGCAACTCCTCTTCCTCTTTTTCTAACTGAGCCTAATAATCTCAATTTAAAGTAATATTAAATATTCTATTCGGATTCTCTTTGGAAATATGGTTCTTATATTTACGTTCGGAATGTACTTTCGCTGAATGACAAATTCCCATTCAAATCAGTTAAAAGTTGCTCAAGTCAAAACCGAAAGTAGATTAAAGTTGTATTATCCATTATATACTCAGACTTACTGTTAACATTCATACTTATAATTCTTTAAATATTCAGACTTATTTAGTTTACTCTTTAAATAATATCATTTAATTTACAAAGTAGACACCTTTTAAAATAATTATATTTTAATGTTCTTCTATTACATTTATGCTTTATTATTTACTATAAAGGACAAATTTTATTTTATCTAAACAATCTTAAAATATAAATATATAATTTTTTTCTTTAGAGTTTGTTTAAATTATGAAATTTAGCACTTCAAAAAGTAATTTCTAAACTTATAAGATAAAATATTGTAGATTAATGAATTGAGAGATTAATATGAGCAGTATTTAATTTATATATTGTTGCTTTTATACAAAGAAGAATGGAACCTCTACCTGATCCCTGCAGAGATAGAAAAGTCCCTGAGGTAACTTAACTTAAATAATCTTAAATGAACATGAATACTCATTATAAGAGATAAATAATTTTATTGCAGGTGCCTCCTCCGCCTCATCGCCCTCTGGAGACCAATATATTATAAGAAAAATTTCTAAATACATTTTAGTATTTATCATACATATACTGTTCCCACCCAGATTAAACGGACTGCCAGACTGGGAAACACTCAAAAACCATATGAAGGCAGAGGGTCGTATAAGAAAACCAGATTTTATGAGGATCATTAAAGCCACCATCAAGGTTCTTTGTAAGTTACATCTTTACTATTTAGCTAATAAGAATTCGTTAAAAGCTCTTCAATTCTCAAATTTTCGCTATAGAAGTTGAACCCAACATGCTAATTCTCAATGATAAGATATTATTGAAAACCCATGCTATGTTTTATTTAATGACCCAGTGTGCGTGTTTGGAGACATACATGGTCACTTTTATGATTTGCTAAACATCTTTAACGCAATTAACGGCGTCTAAGACTTCAAGTAAGACATGGATAATTGCGAAGTTGCATCCTCTAACCTTATAATAGAGTTTTATTTTTGGGAGACTATGTTGACAGAGGCTGCTACTCGGTTGAAGTTATAATATTCCTGTATGCCTTGAAGGTAAGTTGTGTAGACGTGCAAGTGGATAATTTTAACCTAATTTCGCATAGAGAATCCCTTTTCCTATATATGCTGTTTATAATATTTATGTCTATAGCTATACTACCCCAAGAATACTATTATAGAACTCGTAATTTTATATCTTCTATTATTGTTGAGAAAGTTTTCATGTTGAGAGGAAATCACGAATCTAAGTTGATGTCCATGCACTTCACTTTCAGAGATGAGGTGCTTCAAAAATACGATGAGGAGGTTTTCAATGCCGTCATTGAGTCATTCCAGTGTCTGCCGCTCGCCTGCCTCATTAACGGAAAGTACTTCTGCATCCATGGAGGCCTCTCCCCAAAGTTAAAGTCAATCGATAACATCAATACTATCGACAGAAACTGTGAAGTGCCTGAGAGTGGATCCCTTTGCGATCTGCTCTGGTCAGATCCAGTCGCTTCAGATAACGGAACCCACGAAGATAAAAATTCATGTCGACTTACTCTTTTTAGATAAGGAAATAGACTTTGTGAAGAACCAACGCCGAGGGTGCTCTGTTCTGTTCGGCAAGAAGGCAATCAACACCTTCCTCCAAGCCAATTAGCTAGTCTTATATCTAATTTCATATTCTTGTCTTATTTTTTAAGTATGCGTGATAAGAGCGCATGAGGTGCAGCAGACTGGCTACAAGTTCCACAAGTGGAATGGAGCAGGCAACTTCCCAACAGTGATTACAGTCTTCTCAGCGCCCAACTACTGCGACGTCTACAACAACAAGTCAGCCATTGTCAAGATTCAAGATGGCAATTTCAACATCAAACAGTTCAATTACACTCATCACCCCTACATGCTCCCCAAGAACATGGATGTCTTCACTTGGTCACTGCCCTTTGTGTTTGAGAAGGTGCAGGACATGCTGGAGGCAATTATTAAGAAGTGCGCGGCAGTGGACGATGATGAAGACGAAGAGCCAGATAAGCAACACCAAACCGCAATCGTTAAGGCAGTCTTATAAATATTTTGCTAAAATTGGCATAGACTTGATTAATTGTGTGTCTAGAATGAATAAAATCCCTTAAAGAAAGGGATAAAGAGACAAAGAACCTCAATCATTTAAAATGAAGGACTTTTAATTATAATTTATCAGAAATGTGCTCACTCACAAGATCATGTTCTTATCGAAAGTGACTTCACTCATTAAGTAAGCAAGGGAGAAAAACGAGAAACTCATATAGATCCATGGAATGGCACCAGACAAACTCATTCCTGACGAGTTCATAGGAGAATGATTTTACAATTTTAGTTTTAAATGCAATATCCAGATTATAGACTCAAGCAAACATTTCTTCAAGGCCAGTAAATATGACAAGGAGAATGATAAGAGACCTAGTATGAGCTCTCGCTGATGATAATATAGCAGAAAATTTAATAAAAAGTGAATTAAATTAATTATTAAATTAAAATGGAATAATCAGAGGCAGTTGAAAGGTTTCCAATTTAAATAATCATTAGACCATTCGATTCAGCATAAAATTCTAAGAACTTTTTATCCTTGTAACTTTTGTAGAAGCACTCAGTCAAGATTTATTAGCGACACAAGTTTTAATGAAGATGATAAAGATGAATAAGAAGAGTGCGTGAGTCATAGCTCGCTACTAAGAGGTGCTGGGAAGTTGATTAAAAAAGAAACTCATCTTAATTTTCAATAATCTATCGAAAAAGCTGCGGCGATTTCAACTGTCACAATTTTGCAACTTTCCATTTATTATTTTAACAAATCATCGATTTTATTTAAAATTCCTACTATAATACTACTTTGACTGCTATATTTGGATTAAGGATGACGTCTTATAAGAAATATATATCGACTGCCTGTCTCAACTGAAAAATAGTTGAGAATTTAGCAATAAAAAATTTTCTCTTAATAATTTATCGTACCTCGTTTGTTCTTCTATTTGACCAAGAAGAAGATTTAGAAGAACAATTGAAAATTGATAAGCGGATAAAAACCACAGCATTAGATCTTAGTAGGTTTAATATAACAATACTCTAAATCACATTGAATAGACTCGCTTGCAGCTCACCCCCATCTCAATAATTACTTAGCTCGCGATAGTTCTGAGACTGAAGCTAGTCTTAGTAAATTCAAATTTGTAGCTCAAAAATGCGCTGCTAAATAGAATTTCAAATAGCCCATAGTCTGGAAAGTCGCAAAGAGATTGCTCTCTTCACAAAGTATAGAATCTATATTATTATCGTACTCAGTGGTTGCTCCAAACGAGATCACCACACCTCATCGTCGTCCTCTTCTCTTTGTAAAATCAAAATATGGAATCAAATTCTTCTTATTCAATAAAAGTTGATGGTTTATTCTAACTTCTCCTGTGGTGTTAGATTTTACATTGACAGCTCCAGTCTTCCTCACCACTCTGAGGGTCTGGTCAGTGGGCGAAGGCTCTCTGCTCTTGATCTCAGGGCTCTTACTCCTTGGCCTGATGTTCCTCCTTGCTTCAAAGGCTTCTTGCATCTTCCTCTCTATCATCGTCACTAGCTTATGCTAAACCTTCTCTTTCAAGTCTAAACCAAATCATTAAGACACTTTGGAGTTTTCTTACTGTGGAACTCAGTAAACTTCCTTGCCAGGTATGTTGGTGAATCATTCTCATACACAATTAGCTTCTGCACTCCCTTCTGAGGGCCAAGATTCACGTCTATGAAAAGCAAGGGTCTTTTATTCTACTCAGACGACTCGGATACTACAGTATATTATTAAAGAAGAACTAACTGGAGTTAACTTACGCTTATCAGTAACCTCCTTGAGAGCGTAATCGAGCTTAGAAGTGTCTGAGAGCTTTTCTCTATCTACTCCACCTCGTCTGTTCTTGGACTTGTCTGAGCTGGCTTCCTCCACTGGCATTCTAGACTTGGAATCGAACTTAGGATTGACTGGTAGTTGCTCCACCTGGTTGAGGAACTGCTCCGGAGAGGACAAGTCTAAGATGACCTTCTTCTTTCCCTTCATCATATTCCCCCCAGCATAAAATTCTCACTCTTAAAAAACATTTCATTAAGCATTAACCAGCTAGCTCTTCCCACTAGAGGCCTTACCTAGGGAAACTGGAAAGTTGACAGTCTAGCGGATGTTATTATCACTTGAGCTAGCACCTTTCACTATACTCTTTGAGAGGGCATCATTTTTCTTCATGAGCAAATCGGATTCTTCCTCTCGAGGAGTCTTAATGTTGTCCCTTTTCTGAGGTATACCAAGCTAATTTTAATTAATCACAAAATGATTACTTATGAATAATTGATAGAGGAGTTTCTGTTAGTTGCGTAACCAGGTTGCAGGCCAAGTCTTCCTCTAACCATCTAGGAACTTCTGTCCAGAGAATGAACCTGATCCTTTGGAGAGAAAGTTGTGTCCTACTGTTGATTCCCTGAATGTGTGCTTGCCAGATCTAACTTCACTTCTTCAAATGCATTAGATTGTAATGAAGGTTATAATATAATGATTTCTATTCTTCTGATCTTTTCTGCGCCAAGACAACCACTCTTGATTTGTTTTGAAGTTTTTACTGCTCTAAAGCTAAGTTCTTGATATTTGCGATCTTTTCATTTTCATCATAAGAGTTTTCCCTGGAGCCAGATCTAGGAGTCAGATGAGAGAAGGTCATCCTATTCATTTCATCGTTTGAAACAGTCAGTTTATTCTAACCAGCTGCTGCTGTTTATCTCTACTTCTCCTTATTTTCAAAGCTACTCACTTCAATCACTCCTCCTAAACTTAAAATGTATACACACTCAACATGGAGCATATAATATATGGGTGAGAATACATTGTTCCTTTGGAAGCGGGATTTCCTCTTTTCCTCAGACTGCTTATTCTTTCTCTCCACAACCAGCTCTTCTCTCTATCTAGTAAGCATGGCGTAAACTACAGCACATTTCTCTGATTCTTCAAAATTCAGGAACTTAGCTTGGCCTTGACGATTGAATAACATGCAGCTGCCCATAGGACTAGGTTTGTATTCCCCTGCTTCCAGCACAGTAGAATCTAAAGTGAATTCCTTCATAGGAAGCTTAACGATTAAAGAGAGAAAATCAATACTTCATAATTTGGATTGCTGAAATAAGACCTATTGCATTGAAAACACTGCACTTATCAGTTGCTTGGAGTTCTTTGACCCACATCTGTCCGACCAAGAAATCTTACACTGGGTTTACTTTAGAACCATCAAGCAAGTCTATCTATTTTAGCAAGTCCCTGAACTCTTCATACAACAGATAGCATTAATTAAACATGCGAGTGAATTCAATAGATAGTCTCTTTGCGAATACTGTAATGAATCTAAGTTTAAATGAGTGAGTCTGTCAATCTTCTAGAGAGAATTTCCAATCTCTTTTTTAACTTTCATAGCTTCTATCATGTCATTAGCAGTAAGCACCTGCTACTTTTGTGACTTAGATGCAAAAACTGCTAACTTCGAGCTGTTAACTTGAGCTTCTGGCTGCTTTTGAGTATTTTGCTTCGTTGATTAATTAGCAGGAAGCACAACTCTACGACTAGAGGGTGTCTGTATAGTTTCCATCTCATCCTTGGATGGTGGGGACACTGATTTCTGAGTTGAGCTCAAAACTACGACGTTCTTAAAGCCATGCTTGCCGATTGATCCTGGTGAAATAGAGGACTCTGATTTTAAGTTAGTCAAATTGATTGAAGAGTCCTGCTAGCCAACAGGCCTTAACTAGAGATTCTTAAGCTAGGCTTACTTGGCTTGAGGAACCGTCAGCTAAAATTGATTCTTCGTTCTTTATTGCTCGGGGAAGAATAGGTGTACTGACTCTGTGCCTAAACTGTCCGGCCCAAGAGACTTGTCTTGAATTTATCAAAAGATGATTAAGTAATTATAATTTAGAATAGGAGACATTTAAGAGAGAAGATTTCCCTTTGCTTTTGCATTTCTGCTGTTGGATCTATTCTATACAAACTAAGCCAGTTAATTGGAGGAACGGCGCTCTGGTTACTTCTCTGGTAGTAACTAGTTTCCGCTTGAAGCTAGGATTTGCAAGTTGTTAGATAAACTAGTTGGCTTGAGGTTAGAGGTAGTAGGTTTAAGATTGACTCCAACTACTTATGAAGCCGATTTGAAGTTCAGCATTTCACTCATTTCTGACAAGTCTTCCTCTTTTATTGGCTAAGATACTTGAGATTTTAAGTCCTTCAGAGGTTTGCTAGTAGGGACGCCAAGTAATCAAAAATAAAGAATATTAAATAAGATATTCTATCCAATAATCCTGCAGCTTTAGTTTCTTCTTTATTCCCAGAATTGGACTTTGTAATATCTAAGCTAGAGTCGATATCCATAATAATCTTAAACAATTTTGTTTATTGAGAGATATCTTTTCTAAGTTTTGTCGGTTGTAAGAACTTCTTCTTACTGGCATTCTGGTCTCCCTCATTCTTGATTTAATAATTACAACCTTGAATGAATATTTGTGAGTTAGGGAGTCTAAAGTGCGATCTTTCAGTCTGTGCCACACTCACATAGCTTGAGACTGTTTGCTTCTCAAGACTGAGGAATGCATTCAGACTTGAATCACTTTCTTGTTTACTATATCTTCCATTCTTGATGCAAGCCAGTCTATTGTTCTCATTAGTTTGAATCTTAATAATTTCCTGCTCGTCATGGCTATTTTCAGCTTAATTAATCACTATGTTGAATTCGTGTCTGTTTATCTTATCTGCTGGCTGGGTTTAAGCCTACTGCTCACTCTTGTTCAGTTCTTAGTCCAAAGAATGAGTAAAATGTTTAAGTTTAAGTATCATTGATTTGAATGATCAGACTCGACTGATAGGTTTCTCATTCCTCTGGGACCAAACACCCCACCTACGTTCTTCTGATTCCCCTACGTGTTTTGCTTTTTGAGTGATGTATTAGAGACCTGCACTTACTTTATAAAAAGCTTAAGTGAGGAAAGTCTCTACTTATTAAGAGATTACTTTTGTATCTGTGCTTTAGAGGTACTAGTTTATCCACAATTAGATTATCCACTGTTCTTAGATATGTTGGTAGTTTATTTGGAGAGTGAGCCCTGCTTATTAGGGTCTTCTAAGAATGAAGTTGGCTTGTGAAAGTTAACTTTATTCATTGACTCAGTTGCAACTATGTTCACTGCCTACTTTGGTTGTTATTGCTGTTCCAGCTTTTTATCCTGAGGGGGACTCTGTTTTTAGTTTGGGATGGAAACTGGCATCAGAACAACCTTTTACAGCTTTTAAGATGGGGCTTGTTGTTTAGTCGTTTCAATTTTCACAGACTATTCTTAAATAAAAAGAATGATTGTATTCGGGCTTGCTCTTTGAATTTTTCGCAAAATCTATTGAATAAAAAAGGTAAAGTAGAATAATCTGAGACTCTTGCTTCAGATTAACTCAATAAGGCTTGGCTCGCACTTTCACTGTTAAGCTCTTGTTGAGCTAATTCAAATGGATTGAGGGGCTAAACTTTGTCTGCGATCCTTGGTTTAATGCCTTAAACTGGGACGGGAGGAGGATTGGTAAGTCCCTTCTTTTGCTAAACTGCACCTCGAGGTCCAAAAATTGAGTTAGCTGCTTTAGTAGTCTTAGAAGTTGTAGTTTAGGGTTGATTTACCACAGTCATGGTTGTATTGTTAGACTGAGCCAAACTGCTTCCACCTCCTCCAATTATAGGAGTCTTCGTGCCTTGGTTTGTCAAAGTTCTCTAAGATTTGAAAGAACAAAGCAAGTAATGAGAATTTGATATTATTTGAAGGTAGAAGGGTTTGGTGGGTTTGATTAGCTAGTAGATTTTTCAACCTGAACAGTTTTAAACTACTCTTTAATCTAATTGATGCTCTTTTCAGAGAGATCAACACCTTCCTGGGAGGACTAGTGAGGAGCTGGGGATCCCTTCCCTTCATTCAGATTCTTCAGAATTGAGACTACCTTAGAAGTATAAAAAATGCGATATTTAATTTTCCTTAATAAAGTTTGCGTGACTTGCACTGCTTTTTTAGCGTTGGCGTTTTATGGACCAAGAGATAGTTTACCAATCTATACACCGTATAAAGAATTATTTTGCAAATCTGTTTGCTATCCTCATGGACAGAAGCAGTAGATTGAATGAATTCTGAGTTGCTGCTAGGTATCTTGTATACTTGATTTCTTTTCTCTGGGCTGCTCTTAACTACGTTTAATGGTTTTGAGAAATACTTAGAAATAAATATTGATCACCAATTTAAATTATGAGAGCTGGACTCTTTGAGGAGCACTGCTCTTTGTTTCCAGATCAGCTAGGTCGTTGGGAGTGATTGATTGTCTCTTCACATCTCCAAATTTCACAACTACTGAAGCGTAAGACTCAAGTAAATAATAGCTGTCAAACAATTCTATGAAAGAGAGACTGAGAGTCGGTGGCCAGAATTTCTTCTCTCGTTATTTGAGTCTAAGACTGGGAAGAAACCACTAATTCAACTTATAACAAAGAATTATATTATACTAAGGAAGAGTTGGTAGGTGCCTGAGACACAACCTTAGCTCTTGCACCTATCGGAGTCTTTTTAAGAGCATCACTCTATATATCATATTCAAATCATAATATAGAATATAACAATTAGTCACTACTTTTGATTTCTTTAAGTTGCTTCGACGCTTGTTCCTTTCTCTCTGTTGCCATTACAGTCTGATGTAATAAATTAATTCTGAGGCTTGGCTCCATCCATTAGTGAAGGTGCCTGGCTAGAGCCATTTCTGCTGGAGTTGATGTCAGGCTGTTGAGAACCGTTAGCACTCATCGACATCGTTAAGGGAAGTATCACAGATAAAGTTCAATGATGATAAATGATGACAGATTTCAGAGAGGGCACTTGCTATTTAGGATTGCTTGTGGAAATCTTTTAGTTAGCTGACATCTAATTAATTCGAAATAAACATATGGGTTTGCTTTTGACTTGAGTGAGGTGGTGGTGATTGACTGAGAAGGATTAGCCTGTTAATTCTTGATCAGGATAGACTAGGTGCTTGATATGGAGGCCTCTTCAGAATTCACTCCAGCTCTAGTTTCTTTCCTGTTAGAGAAAAGAAGATAAATAATAGTTTGTCTGAGTAGTGTAGTACTAGGACTGTTATAGCTTTTGAGAACTAGTTTCTGACTGCACTAAGCCTGAGGAAGCTCTACCCTTCTGATTTTAAAGGGCAGCACATTCTTAAAATTAAACTGAGAAGAAAACTCGGATAAAAATAAGCACTCTACTTTGGAACATTGTTTTCTGGAGATTTCTATAAAGTTACGCTTTTCACATAAACTAAAGGCTATAGTTGAGTTGAGTTGAAATATATATACATTAAATTAAATGGTTTAAGATGCAAATCCATTGGGCTCATGGCGCATTTAAAAGTACTCCTCCTTAGGCGAAGACTCTAATAAAAAAAACATTTGTGATAGTGACTAGTAGGCCGCAGAGTAGCTCTCTAGTTGAGAGGGCTGGAGGTTTTCTCTGTTAGAGTGAAGAGTAATTTATGATTTATTTTCTTCTTTGATTTTTGTATCTGCAGATTACGCTGGTGCCTTTTCTCTCTATTTAGTAATTTATTCCTTGCCTTTTTAATTAGCGACTTCTATAAGCATATATATGAATGATGTGTTTATAATTTTATGAGGACTTAAGATTTGTGGTTAGGTGGTTGACTAGCTGAAGTTACCTGGAATGTGAGCCTTTTCCTGCTTTCCTCCGGGAGGGGAGGCTATTTATCTGATATTTTCGATCACTGTATACACAATAAATACAATAAAATTCTTCTTCTTTTATTCGATTGCTTGAGATCGGACAAGTCCGGAGTTTACTCCTCCACTATGACCTAGTTGAGAGCTCTTGTAGGCGCGTTATTGTTCTGATTTTGTGCAGTTTATTGCGGGAACTGGAAGTGTGAGTGCTGATTGTTGGTGTTTTGATGATTGGAGATGGGACTCTGAATCTTAGATTCGGATGAAATAATATTATCATTCTGCTGCTAACTCTCCACTTATTTCACGTTCTAGAGCATCTGCTACACGCTCATTAGCGAGGACGTAGAGCTCTTATCCTTTATCACTCTTCCTTGATGATTAGAGGGCCGTGCTTTAACAAAATTAATAATTAAACCCGCAGTATTTAATTGAATAAGATGCTGAATGGGAGTGCTGAGGTAAGGTAAAATATTCATTAAGTATAAATTACAGGTCTGAGAAAAGGCAGAGCTCTTGTGGCTAATTTTGCTGATCTGACTTATTTCAAGAGGATTGGTTTCATTTAATGAGAAGTCAGAATTAAATGGATAATTATTTATTCATTCCCTGATCCATAGTTGTCTCTATGGGTATTTTGCTTGGCTCCTCCCTCATAGTTTGACTGTCTCTCCTCGTGCTGTGACTGCATCAGACTAGAAGAAGCTTGGCTGAGAGTGGCTCCCTGCCTGGAGGGCATAGTCTCGTTGGGGTTTTCAGTTTAGGATCGGATGCGGTTATTTAGCCGAGCCAGCGCATTAATCTAATAAGAAATATGATTAAATCCATCTTTACAGTTTATGCAAATCTTGGAATGTTACTAATTGATTTGAGACTTAAGTAAGTTGGACTTCTGAGTGCCTTTCATTTTGTAATAAATTTAATAAGGAAATTAATTGAGATTTAGACACTTTCACTCTCTCCCGGTCATCATCATCACTATTTATTCTGTCTGTCACCAACTCCCTTCAAATCCTCTATAATATATTCTTCTTCTCAAATAGTCATTCTTCAAATTCAAACTTTCCTAAGATAGATTCAGAGAGAGCATGAAATAGTTTGAGAATATAAATTATTGCTTGCTGATATCAGACTCAATATTAGTAATAATTAGTGCTGTTGTTTTGGTGTTGTTCTTATTATAGCTGAGAATTTAATAAAAATGAGAATTAAATTAATAAAACAATTAATAAATTATAAAACCGAGGTAGTTGAAGTGTGAGATGTTGGGCTGAAATTAGGATATTCGATCAAGCATTAAATTCTAATTTAATTTCATCCTTGTAACTCCTTCGTAGGAAGCCTATATAAAGAGTTACCTCTGCCATAAGTTTTTGAACTTGGTTAATTTCTTGGTTCTGAGTTTGTGAAATAGATATCTCTTCATAAAGACATGCTATCTTAATAGCAGTAGAGCACCTATTCTTATAATTTAAGGAGCTATCGAACAAACCCCGTATTGAACTGCTTAGTTCGTAATTCAACAGCCAACATTTTACAGCTCTTCATTTATTATTTGAAAATTAATTCCCATTTTAATTTAAATTTAAGTATAGTCTTTAGTTGCAAATTAGATATATTATTAGGATAAGTGATTTAATTTTATCGGAGGAGGAGGTCACCACTCATCGTCAGATTCAGCTCTTTTAAAAATAATTGTAAACTTTCAGGGAGAGGGCGAGATTCCACATTTCCCTTAACCATTATTCCTTTCTTCTTCTTAGAATTAATTTAATTAGGTTTATTTATTCTGAAATCAAATTCTTAACGACCTTCAGATCTTCTCCATAACTCTTAACCTCCTCCACATATACATCTTTCAAGCAAAATACAGTCAATAGATAGACAATTATTTTTATAGATCTTGGAACTTGAACCTATCTGGACTCATCTGCTCTGCCTTGACCCTAAGTGCTTCCTTCATCTTCTTCTTCAGTTTCTTTTCCAAGTTCTTCTCAATCTTCTCATCCAATTCTACAATACAATAATTAATAAAATGCTCACTAAAGATGATTAAGACTTACTGTGAGTTGTGGCGAACTTCTTAGCCAGGAAACGAGGAGAGTCCTTCTCGTAGAAGATCAGCTTCTTAGGCGGCTGGCCTGGATTAATCTTAATATCTATGAAAAATAGCGGTCTGTTCTTTGCCATTATCTCCTCTGAGTAAATGAACTAATTTACCAATTAAATATTTTTTTAAGAGTCAAGCTTGAGGGAGTTTTAGAAAAGGTCTGTGTTCTTTGAGCCAAGGGAGATTTAATTCTGGAAGGAGATAGTCTCAATTTAGTCCTCCTTGGTATTCAAATCGAAATTGGTTGACTGAATTTGGGAGACCTCTTTCAAAAAGCGCGTTGGGTCCTTCAATTCCAAATGATTCTAAGATTTAGAGAGAGTAGTCTCCTCAAGTCTAGGATATAATCAGAAAATCAAAATCAATAATCGTGATTATACTTTTTAGGATCTATCTAATCTTCTTCGTCACCAGAGCTGAGGACGCTCATTTTGGGCTGTGTTACTCTCTTCCCTATCTTCTTGACTGCAGTTGCGAGAGGATCACTTTTCTTTGTGGACTCAATTGACTCTAGTCTCCTCTATTTGTGCTTATTCAAGCGAGTTTGAACCTCACTCACATCCTTCATACTCAAGTCAATTTAAAGCTTACTTTAGTGCAACTCATTTACAAATTTTATGGACCACTGCTTGGAAAGTTCTCCTAACCCTCCCTGAACTTGTGCTTGCTGGCTCTTACTTCATATTCAGAATGGAGTTGTCACTCTGAGGCGAGCCCAACTTCATACTCATGCTCGCTATTTAACTCTAGACATCTTTATTGGGCGATCCCTTAATATTAACTCGCTATATAAGTGACAGGCCAATTTTCTCTGCAAGAGGAAGGTTGCTCACAGAATTAGGCTGAGCAAGGAGCTGCTGATCTTAACCACCCATAGATTTACTTAATGAATGTCTCTCTGGAGTGCTAGATCCTTGCATTTAATTTATTATGATCATAAAAAAAGAAAGTTTAAATTTTCTGGAGAACTCCGAGCATAGTTTGCTTTTACTTGCTAGAGGGAGATTCTGCAAGTGTAAGTTTAGAGCCAAAACTGCCATTGACTTCGGACTGTTGATTCATTAGGGGAGCTGTCTCCTTCAAATTCAGCTTAAAGCTGTCTATCCTCAAATCGGCTTGTCCAGAATTGGCAGCTTATTAAATCTGCCTGCCTAGTGAAAAATTATCGCTCTCTGCATTGGCTTGTGCTGCACCATTTTCCTAAAAGTAGGTTTTTTTAGTTTGAACTGCAGATTGAATAAGCTCAAGTTTCTAAATTGCGAGTGCGTCATTGAGATGAGCCACCTCGGAAAATTAAGGAGAGAGATAGCCCGTCTCAAAATAAGGAGACTGCAGTAAATTGTTATCTCGATTAGGAGTTTCGCTCTGCTGATTATTTGTGGTGAGCTCAGTAGAAGAGCGCGGTGGTAAGTCCTCTTAGTAGGGCTTGGCACTTTGATTAGCCAGTCTTTAATTTCCCTACTTGAGGGCTACTGACTTGAAATTCTGAGAGGAGCTTTACTGATGCGTGCTACCTTACTTAATAGTTTAAAACATTTGTTTAAGATAAGTTTAATAAAAGAAGTTTTAGATTTTTAAAGATCTTTATTAGCAGTATTGCTGTTAGCTATTTATTCATTCCTCATATAAGTAGACATCTCTGACTGCGTATCATTCATATAAGAAGAAGAACCCGCTTATTGGTTATTTAAGAAAATAAATGCAATTTGAGTAAATGAACATCATTAAAATGAAATTAGAAACTTTGTTTTTTTTGAAAATATTGGCATTCAAAAAATGACTTTAAGGTTTGAAATTATCAGTGAAGTTATTTCCGAAGTAAAGACTGTCAAGATTGGAAGTTGGGGATAGCATTTTATTTTGAGAAGGATGAATTGAACTAAGATTTGAAACTGAAATCAAACAATTAGAATTTAAATTGCCCGATTATAATCATATCTCTTGAGCTCTCTATTTGTAATTTTCCGCTTTAACTTACACTTTAAGCCTTCTAACTCAATTAATTCAGTTCAAACAATTATTTTTGCCTGCATAATAAGCAGAGCTTGCCTTGATTTCTCTTGAAGTCTTACTCAAAATAATAATAATTTAAGCAATTTTTAAATGATCAACTCTGTTCTGAGCGAATATCGTGAATTATTAGGTGCATTCCTTAATGCTTTCAGCATCCTTGAACTTCATAAGACCATCCTTTTGTCTGGTAAGCATCAAACTCATTCCTTGCTTTGAGAAATTTGCAGCTTCTTTTGTAGCCACAATTATTTCGGAGGACTAAATTCCAGTCACACCACAAAATATATATTTCTTTAAAAAGTTACAAAGCAAGGTTAGGATATTCTCAATGTTGCAGTTTAATTATGCGTTTAGCTGAACAAGCCACATTTGACCAATAAAAAGATCTATTAGTGGATTGTGCTGCTAATGATCAACAAACATAGTATAACCAATAATAAAGTATACTTGCACTCATTTTAACCAAGAAGTCTTTTGAAGTCTTCATATGTTAGGAAAACCTCCCTATAGCCAGAGTCTTTTCTCTCTAAAAGAGCCACACCATTTTAACTCATTTGTTCTTTTACAAATCTTTTCAGCTCCTCACGGAGTTGCTAGTATCCCTTATCATCTATTGTACTTTATTTACTTTTGGGTGTCTCTGCTTAAGTATTTTGCAATTATTTGGATTGTGCTCTCTAATTTTGCTGCTTATTTTGAAGTGCTGATATTTACGATTCTTGCTTTTCTAATGTCTATAAAGTAGGTTTTTTATCTTGCTTAGCAGGGATTGCAGAAACCGTGTTATAACTTGCCTTTACAGTAGGGTTCAGTTTTGGTGCTAACTCTATCATTATATTTAAAGAATAATGTAATCTTTAGAAGCATGAACTCTGTTTTTCTTGTATTCTGGGGAATCTCAAAATCTAGAATCTTCTCCTCACTCTCGACCTTAGGGGGCTGTACAGCTTTTTGAAGTGCCACTAAAGGACTTTAGATCGTAGTTTTGCTTCCTGCAGAGCTTATTTTGTTTGCTGTCTGAGTGAGGTAGGAAGCCTTGGCAGCTCCTTTTTAGAAAGTAGTCCTGCTCTTATTCGCTAGTGAATCTATTTACTTGGATTGCTATAGTTTGCTATCTGCTGCTGGTAGTTTCTCATTAGCTGTGATGGGGCTCGTCATCTGAGAGTTAGATTAGGTATTATTCGCCTAAGTTTGAGCTTTGGCCTTGCTGTTGAGAGAAGTTCTGGTAGGTGTTTGGTTGTAGAGCGACTTATTAGATATATTATTTGTGCTCTGCTAAAAAGAAAGATAGAAGTGGAAGCTGATTGATGATGTTGCTGATGTCATGGCAGTCTATGCTTTGGGATGTAAGTCCCTCGGTGAACTTACTATGAGGGTTTGCATCTTCTAGTTCTCCATCGAGATTTATAGTTTACTATGACTCACATAAAGTCAAAAATTAAGCTACTATCATCCCTTAATATTTATGTGTGACTATCTATTAGCCCTAATCTTCTCTAATGCTGCATTAAGTGGACTCGTCACTCTAGATGGATTGTTGGATCCTACTTCAGAGGGCAGGGATTAATTTGGTTGATAGGCAGCCATATTTTTGGCTCCAGTAGTGTTCATTCTTTAATTGATGCCCCTATTCTATAGAGAATTCCTTTCAAATAAAAAACTTGTTTCCTTATTTTCCTATCAGATAGGATGCTACTTTGAGGCAAATAACAATACTCACATATATAAAACTTTTAGCTGATTTGTTATCACCCTACTTCATGTATGAATCTATAGCCTGACTCAATTTAGAAGTTTAAGTCTTCGCTGCTACTGCTGAGCCAACGGTAGAACTTGCCATAGAACCTTGACTTTATTTCTTAGATCCGAATGGCCCTCTGGGTTTTATCGTCTGCGATGGCTTTCCTATTAAATTAAATAAATTAATCTTCATATCCTAAGTCCACTTTCTAAGGGGACATTTTAGGGGAGCCTTATTGCGATTAGTGGTAATAATAAAAGAGTGATGATTGTCTGTAGCTGTGTCAAGATTTACATCTGTGAAATTATTTTCGGTGTTAACTCCGCCATCATAATTCGTAGTACTGCTCTGTGCCTTTAAATTAAACCTATAAAATAATCTAAAATAATATGCTTATTGAATTATATATGTGAAGATCAATACAATTAAAGAATATAAGATATAGGTTTATTTCTCATGATTTTTGTTGTAGTTAGGGCACTTTTGAGTTGATAGGAGCCTGCGATAGTCAGAGAGGACTTTCTCAAGGCGTTCGCATCTCTCTTTCCAATTGTATTTGTATTCTATTTAACAGCCTAGCTGCTTCCAATAAAAGATATTTTCCTCATTATTGTTCAATCTAATTTAAAATGTGGTGAATGATTTTGATCTCCGAAGATGTCATAGTGGGGTCTGAGTAAGGTGAGAAACTTTATTTGCTGAATTGGCCTTAGCTTTCTATACTCTGCATCTCTTTCATCCCCACTGCTGCATCTGTCAAGTCCACAGTCTTCTAAATCTCATATCATAAACGTTACTGCTCATTATAATTCTGTCTTGCTCTCAAAAGGCGTTCTGACGGTTGAAGTTGTATTAGAAGACGGCTTAGATGCCCTCAGGGAGCTGCTGACTCTGTTAATGTAGCTCTGTTTGCCGAACGCTGCTTTGAGTTTGTTCTACGCAGTTTAACCCCCTAAACTTGCTGAATTAGTCGTAGTTCTCATTGTCAATTAACACACACAAAAATATGATGTGCAACACTTGCATATGAGCATATAAGATTTGCAATTATAATAATTGTTAATTAAAGTTCTAGATTATTTTTAATTTAATTTATGCTTGGCTTTATTTCTTCCTAAATAAGAAAACTATCAAGCTACCACTACTCACCCACCCACTCAGATTATTTTGTCATTTACTCTCCTCTGGCTTATATCTTTATGAGTTAAGAATAAAAGTGTGAATATATAGAGAGAGTAAAATTACTAATTTGCTCTTTGGAAATAAACTATAAATAAGACTTTGAGAAAGCCTCTAAAAAAGTAATGTAATGCGTACTATGATAAAATCTAGAGATATTATCCTGCCAACTGCATAATAAAGCTGCGCGTGATTAATTTAAAACAGAAGTAATTTAATTAGACCTCTGTGGATTATATTATAATACATTATTGTCTGTCCCAATAGAAGACCACTCAGTTCTCTTAATCAATTTCAAGATATCTCAATATTTTTAGGAGAAAACTCAATATGAAAAACTTAAATTAGAAAAGCTCTTAAGCTCTACAAAAATAGCAAGGGGAAATAATCTCACTTGAGCAGCCATTAGAATAATTTTTTTATATGTGATTTATAACAAGCCATTAAAGTGGGTGTAAGCGACAATCCAATTATTTCCTGAGAGAAAATATAATTTTAATTGAGAGATAGGCTTCTCATTAGAATCAACCAGATCGTGATTCCTCAATCGAATTGGAGTTAGAAATATGCTGATTTTCTAAAACATTATTTAGAAATTTCAATGAGGTAATGCATTATAATGTGGCAAATTTCATATGAAGATCCTTTAAAGAAGTGAGAATTATTTACACTTAATTTAAAAACCTTAAAATGCTGAAGTTATTGCATTCCTTAAACTTTTGCTTAATTTGAATGGAAAATTATAAAATTCGGGAAATTAGAATTTATTTTCAAGCGAAACTTAACCTTCCTTAAAAAATGTAGCTGCTAACTTTGATCTTTAGGCGAATCAGGATTTAGAGTTTAAATAATAAAGAAAGGTAAAAATTTTCTCTTAATTATTTAAATAAATGAGAAAGCATTTTTTTTCTCCTTTAATTTGTTTCATAATTCTCTTCATCCTATAATAATCATAAGAGTAAACAATAACTCAGATAGCATTCTCCATCAATTCACAGGCGTCCTTCATAAGCTAGATGAAAGAAGGCAATAATCTTTCTATAAATTTAATCTCGACTAGTTTATACCACAATAAATCATTATCATATTAATTGTCTTTAATTTGCAATAGTATCTTAATTACCGTGAAGCTTAAAATACATTTAGAGCATGAAATTGAATTTACTCCATATTTTATTAGTTATTGGCTGAATTTCTAGAGGTGGAGACTGCGAGTGAGCAGTATGAGATCAGATTCCGACATATGAGCCTCATCAATAGGGCCTAGAGTCCCAAGATAACTCAACAAGTCTTTCTCAAATTATCCAACTGCTCTGACTTTGAAAGTTTCAGATAAATTGTCCAAGATAACTGCATTATTCATCATCATATTATGAAAATTTAATATTCTCCTTTTTCTATCTCGACAAAATTTTCATTTAATTATTCTCAGTCTCTCGCTCGGAAAGAACTATCAGCGTATTAAGAAGTTAGGAGAGGGCTCAGAAGCCCAAGTTAACTTGTTTCAAATCCAACCTCTCAGGAAAATGCAGACATCCAAGGTCGCGATTAAATCTTTCCATAAAGAAGATAAAATCGCATCTGAAAGAGTACTTTAAATGGTAATGAATGAATGGAATTAATGTTCTTGATTAATCATTTGAAGTTAACTTTAAGAATTCGCAACTTTAAAATTTTTAGAAGGCAGCCCTTGGATTATTAAAGCTAAAAGCTTATACTACGATTTCAATCGGTTACACATGGTGATGGAATATTTGGAAGGAGGGAGTCTTGACTAATATAGAAAATGTTTAATTTAGTTTAATATCTCAATCAGAAGACCTTGCTCTCAGAAGCTGAGGCCAAGATAATAATCTAGTAGCTACTTCTAGGCTTGGACCTACTACATAGGAGCTTAAATCTTTTTAAATCTAGAGTTCTATTGTTTTAATTTTTGGTAAGCTCAGTGATCCACAGAGACATAAAGCCAGGGAATATTTTGCTGACTTAATTTTATGGTGTTCCTCGAGTTAAAATCTCAGATTTTGGGTTTGCCTGCTCGACCAGCGACACAGTCAAAATGAGAGAGAAATGCGGAACTCCCGGCTACTACGCCCCAGAGTTATTCTCGTCCCAACTTCCCTCAAACAAGTCTGATATATATAGTGTAGGAGTATTGCTCTATAACCTACTGGCAAATATAGAGAATAGAATAAATATGATTGCGATTATAATTCTACTGTCAGGGCGGCATTTGTTTCTGGGTTTAAATAATTACAGAACTCTTGAAAAAAACTTTTAAGCTAGCATAGACGACTAGCTCCTCGATTTGGAGTTAGAGAGGGACAATTTTTTTATTCTTTATGGCTTTATTTTATGGACATTTCCAAGGAATGCATTAGGCTTTTGAAGAGAATCCTCAGTAAGAATCCCTAATAGCGACCAACAGCTGAACAAGGATTAAGGGTAAGTGCTTAAAAAGCTCAAAAAATATTTTATCCCAAAAATGTTCTAATGCTCACTAAACCATAAATAATGTATCTTTAAATTATACAAGATATCTGAATCAGAATTATGGCATATAATTCTCCCATAATAAATTAGAAATTTAAATCTTCCGATATTTTTTTTTATAATTCCAAAGATTTAAAAGATGATCCTCCCTACAATAAAAATGAGATTTCCTTATGAATATAATTTTTTGATTTTCTATATATGAAAATGATTGGAGGATAAATATTAGTTTACGAATATAGGATGCTTGGTTCGATGACTACAAGGAATAAATAGAGAGGCATGTTTTAGCAAATTAAGAATTTATCTCACAAATTAATAAAAATATACAACTTTTAAATACAATAAAGAATTAATATAGAAGAAGACCATATTTTATGAAATAAAATTTATTATAGAGTTTAAAATGCATTTTTTTTCTGAAAGAGAGAAAATACTTTCTTTAAGTTTATCAACTGTTTATAATGGATTAATCATTCTAAAAATAATTAATTATAACTTAAATAAAAATTAATAATTTGAAGTTTAAAAACAGATTCATATAATTCAAATTAAGTTTAAATTAATTTTATCAAATTATAATTTAAAAGGCCTGTAAATTATCTCTTAAAAGGGTAAATTTGATACTGAAGACTCCTAAAAAATTGCTTTTACATTTTAGACAAATTATTGTTATGTTGGATAAATAAGTTAAAATGTTTTTAATGAATATTTTATTTTAATGAATGTGATTAAACCATTTATTGCCTCTTCTATTTTTAAAATTTGAAAATAAATATGCTGGATTTGACTAAGCCAACAACCTGAAAGATATAAACTTTTTAATATTATTTATAGAAAGACCTAGATATTAAAGACAGCCATTTATAATAGAGTCTTCACTTCATAATAAAAAATGGTTAATTTTATTTTTATCATTGCAAAGGAAAAAATAATTTAGGGTGGTGAAAAAAATGTCCACTCTGGCCGAATACCTTCAAGCAATTACCAATTTATTCTTTAAATTTTTAGTTTTTATAAAGCACCAAAAAAAATAAGAAGTCTAGCAGCAAATTTAATAAACTATCAGCACAGTAATAACAGCTTAAAAAAGCTTATAAAGTATAAATTAAAGAATTTAAAAGAGAGATTTTTTATTTTAGTCATGAAAATAAATAAAGAAATTTCTCCAGTAATATGAAAGTTAAGTTCCAAACTTGAATCATCTTCTAATCCTTAACTCATAAATAAAAATATTACCATCGATACATTGAATGCAAGAGACTTCTTCTTATTGAATACTTTTTAGCTATAAATTATTTTAATCACTTTTTTTTAAACTTATTTATATAAATGAGAGAATAGGAAAAAGGCTGTCTGAATATACTTAACTTACAAAAAACTAAAGAGTCTGCTTATTGACTTTATTAGATTAAAAATTTTAAGATTTATCATTGTAAGCAAATCTAATTATTTTACTTATTGCAATTAAGTAGTGGGATAATTCATTTATAAAGTAAAAAATTATTATTTTTACTTTAAATTTGAGGCTAAAATAATTCTTGTTTAATCAACAAGAGTTAATTAATTAAAAAAATTATTTAAAAATATACTTTTGAATTCTTACCAATAAAATTAAAGTATAATTAAATGATTTACAAAGTGAATCATATTTGGGAGGGGGATTATGTTTTCTAAAAATAAAATGCTTTGATTTAAATCTTAAAATATTTTTCAATAATAAATAGTGTGATTATATATTTAATAAATAGCTTCATATCTCTAAATCCACAATTTTAATGCAAAATGAATTAAAGATGTCCAATAATAAAATGGTTTTATTTTTAATCGCTCAGCAACGAGAAACCCACTCATCATTAATCAAATTAAAAGTGTAGGATAAAAAAGAGTCTAGCTTTAAAGTATAATTAAATAAAAATTATATTTTTCTGTTTAAACATATATAGAAGTATATAATCCCTTTTTAGTTTAAGATTATAGAAATATATTATTTAAATTAAAACTAAAAGAGAGTATAGCATTAATGGTCAATTAAAGCCCAAATAATAATAATTTTTTTGGGTATAAAGTACAATAGTTTTTTTTAAAAATATATTTTCTTTCCATTATTTTTAAAACGTATCTATTCTTAAAAATTGCACAGTTAAAATTTATTAACAAATGTGATTTACAACTTAACTGAAAAAATTAAAAATAAATAAAATTGAAATGGAAGGAATTAAGGTTTTGAAATTTGAAAAATATGGATTGCTTTTTATTTATAACTCTTTCAATCATATAGGTTAATATTCTCTAATAAGTTTTTTTTAATTAAAGTGAGAGCTTAAAATAACAATAGTCATAAAATAAATTTATAAATCCTCTCAAATCCTTCATTACATATTTACAAATAAAACATTTTAAAATATATTTCATCAATTAATAAATAAATAAATTTTATATAAAGAGCAATTCTTTTCTTTAATAAAGATTAATAATCAAATCGGAGCTTAAAGTTTGTTTTATCACTTATAAATGAAATTTTCTTTTATTTTATACCAAAATTTATTATATAATTATATTCCTTCAATAAAAGTAAAGAATTTAAATTGTAAAATATTATTTTTAGTATTTTTAAATTCTTCATAACAATAACTTTCCACCTTTTAGATTATTCTAATTATTATACATTTAATTAGAAAATTATGATTCACTCTTAATTTATCTTAAAATTTTATCATTTATCTTTAATAAATCATCTAATTAATAATTAATAAAATTTGTGTAGATAAAGAAGGAAAGGAAGGTGCTTAGAAATAGGTAACCTATACATTTTAACCTCAGCAAATAATTATTAAGCTTTGAGTAGTAGAGCTCTATACTTAGCCTTTCCGAGGGAGCTGAAACCGAATAGAAAAAGCCTCAGTATCACTAAGAAAACATTCTTGACCAAAATAGAGGTTTAAAAAGCAATATATTTTATTTATTATGCTTAAATTATAAATTGTTTCTCGCCAAAGAAGTACAGAGACGATATGATTTTCGATTTCAACCTCTCAATTTAAAATGGCAATCCCAAAGCCATACCTAGTATCAAACAGCAAGAAATATAATTTTATCTTCAATAAATTTATTTAGAATAAATGTCATAATAAATGCAATAGTATTCATATTAAGAAATATTTTCAACTTAAAAATATTAATAAATAATATTTTATTTTTCCTTGCATCCTTATAACTTTAAAAATGATTACAATAAATTTATTGTCTGTATAAATATTTCTATAAAAAAAGAAGAGCTCGATGAAGATTCTATAAGCGAGTGTATATTTCTTTAGGAATTATTTTTAAATTTATGAATAAAAATATTATATCTTTAATATTTTTAATTTATTCAAATAATAGTCTCGTTTGAATAAATTTAATACAGGGAAAGTATTTCAAATGAAATTTCTGCATATCTAGAAGTCTTATTGAGCAGGAATATATATTTTTACTACTCCTATAATCTTGAAACGAATATCCCTCTCAGTTAAATGAATTAAATTTTACAGAAGAAACAAGAAAATAAATTTAAGAGCAAATTAAATTAGGAAATATCAGGCGCTTAAGATAATCTATAAGCAGCTAATTAAATTAAAGATTCGGACTACATAAAGTAATCTAATTATAGTTTAGATCCATTATATTTTTTAAATAGTTTCTAAAATATGAATGAATCTACTCATGCCAAATTAATTTTAAGAAATTCATTAGACTCATACTTTTAATGTAAAAATTGAAAAGCTTTTAAGTCCAAATTTATATTTTTATTGCATTCTTGTTTCCTTCTATTTATATTACAATAAAAATTAATCTTTGCTAAAGTGTTTGCATTTATTTAACTAAGAGTAAGTTTGAAACCATCTTTAAATTTTCATTTAAATATTTAATTGGCGATATTTAATTTAGAAAAACACGAGAGCAATTAAGTCGTGATTAAGTATAAATATAAACCTCTTCCTGATTAGGTAGTCGTAGTAGTAATAGTTATTATAGTTTTAGCTTTAATCTTTATTTAGTTAATTTAATTATTTAATTATCAGATATTTCTACTTTATTGTTTCAATATCCTCCTCGCTCCCCTTTGAGTAATTGGTTTATAAAATTTTTTTTTTAATTATAAATGAGAAGAAGGTTTATCGATAATAAATTGAGCTTATTTTCTCTTTGCAAATCATTTAAGTATTTAATTTAATAAAAAGCCAAAGTATATTGCTTTATTTGTCATTTCAAATACCTTATTGAAGAGAGAATGCAAATAAAAAATTAGATAGCACTATAAAATGTTTTTTAATAAAAAAATCTGTCTTGATACAAAAACATATTAATTTAATTATAGCTAAAAATTTGTTTAAAAAAGAGAACTAAATAAGTATTTAAATTAAAAGGGAAAATACTTATGTTTGTTAAAGTGTCTCTTTTGAAATTATTTCACCATTTGATTCAGCCTGATATTTTTAGAATTTCATCCTTGCAACTTTTGTGTGGAAGTTTGTGACGTTTGTTAGTATGAGGATGAGAATGATGAAGATGAGTAATGCTCTCATCATATCTAGCTGCTAAGGGATGCAGTGGAGATAATTAAAAAGAAACTCATATTAATTTTTATGGCTGTGTCCAACAATTTACTGAACTGGTGTGATTCGGCGGCCATTTTACTGCTAAAACTGCAACTCCCATAGTTTATTATTTAACCAATCACTTATTTTAAATTAATTCTCACTATAAAATTATATAGAAAGTTAAGCAAGAATAATTTTATATTTCTACCTTAACACAGTTAAAATTATTTTTTTTAATAAAAGTAACCAGATTAATTAATTTATAGCAAAATATTGATTTTAAATGATCAAACAAATTGCACAAGATGTTAAGTTATTATAAAAATGGATTAAAATTCTACAATTAAAAGAAATAAAATTAAATTTAACCTTATCGCTTAAATTATGAATTATGTGATCAATGTTATTTATATTTATGAATAATTTAAAAAAGAATTTATTTTTGGCCGTGATAACTTAACTATTTATTAAATAAGCAAAGTTGAGTGTGATCTAACCTAAATATATTTGGAGAATAAATTTTGCAATTATAAAATTTCAGCAGTTGTTAAAAGCAGCCTTTATCCCCGACTTTAGTAAAATAAATGAACTGTCCAGACCTTGCATGCAACAAAAAAGCATTAGACACATCGGCTAAGTACTAAGAACTCCAGAGATAGTAGTTTGAACCCCAAACTGCGCTATGGACTCAAGTTTAAATTGCTGAAATATATAGATAAGAAAGCATAAATAAAAACAAATATTCATATCCAAACGGATTTTTATTTTGGAGCAGTTCTTCGAATGACTTTTCTTCGAAATCTTTTTAAAACCAAAGCATATAATTTAAAAATAATAAACTTTTTAATTAATATATAGTAAGAATATAAATTTTATTCTATTCGCAAAATATAAAATCTCTAGGCGAGAAATATGCCTACTTTTAAGTTACTGTCCTAGATCTGGATAATTTCATTGTAGTCTAAATTGAAAAATAATAGTAGAGAAATTTCAAAAAGTTCTTCTCTAAATCTCTCTTTTATAATTTTGTGTCCTACTTTATTTATTAAATCCTAAGAAAACGAAGATTATTTAATTGGCTTCATCAATCTGAATGAGTTTTTTATAATTTCTTTTATTTGTTTGCGGCTGACATTTATGAATTTTCTCAACTGCAATGCTCTATGGAGATCAAGTTAACCCCACTTATAGATATTCAACCCTCTCTAGAAAAATAAATAGGTAGCCAGCTCATTATAAGATTTTAAAATTCTAGCGATTTCGCAACCTTCTCTGAAATAATATCCTCATGTTGCTTGATTTATCATTAAAACGTAGGAAATTTTTAATGATAGTGGTTGCCCACTGAGTTATAAATATCCCTACAAAATATAAAACCAAAGCCATCTTTACATAGGATAATAGTACGAGTTACTAACTAGTACTGTAATAAGAGCTGGTTTTTAAATTGATTATTATTTATATTCCCTAAATTTTACTTTACTTTACTTTATCATTAAAAACTAAAAAAATAAAGTTACTTAAAATGAAAAATAAATTTTGAGTCCATCTATCTCAAATAAGTACAGATATATAAAGGAATTGGGTTCGGGATCAGAGGCTCATGTTAACTTATATGTTGCCCATAATGAATCCTAAATGCGCGCAAAAAGAGTAGCTATTAAAAGTTATCACAATAAAATAAATTCTCCTCTCAAATCCATTCTAAATAAAAAGAAAATATGGTATATCACTGAATCAAAAATACTTATTTTAAATGAGTACTAGATAATGAGATAGCTAAAAGAATGCAAATATATAGTAAAAGCGATGGAAATTTACTATGATTTCGATAGGGTACATATGGTAACTGACTTTGAGTAAGGAGGAAACCTAAGTAACTATATGAGGGTGAGAGGAAGACTCTAGGAGGCCGAAGTCAAGAATATTATATTATAGCTTCTTTTGGCTCTTGATTTTATTCACACAAAAGTTGTACACTAATATCTTGTTTGAATTTAAATTAAAAGGAATACTGCATAGAGATGTAAAACCATCTAATATTCTGATTTAAAAATCTAAGAATGACTTTAAAGTCAAATTAGCGGATTTTGGATTTTCCTGCTATACCTCTGACGAATTAAGATGCAAAGAAAAATGTGGAACTCCCGGCTACCTTGCACCTGAAGTTTTATCGATCTATGGTCACTCTAAAAACTCAGATATTTTCAGTCTTGGTGTCCTCTTTTACTATCTATAATAATTAAAAGTCTTAAGTTTAAATTAAAGGGATCTTATTTCTGGACGTTAACTATTCCATGGAATTCACACTCAACAAGTAATAGATAGAAATTTTAAAAGTGAGGTTTATCCCTAGCTAATAGAACTTGTTAACTCGAGATTGGCCTCCAAACATTCCATAATTCTTTTAAGCGAAATGCTTAGTCGAGACTTCCGGGAAAGACCATCTGCTCAGGACTGCCTCAAGGTAAGAAAGATAATAGCTACTTTTTAATTAGGTTACTTATATGATTTTCAGTTATATTAAACTTACTTTGTAAACAATTGTATTTTAATATATGTGGAACAGAGTCAATTTTTTTAATTGAGTTTAGTCACGATGGTTCAAAGAGGATAGGAATTTCATTTCTATAGCTTTATAGAAGTATCATAACATTGCATACGAGGAAGCCTCTTTATAAATCTATGCACAAAAAATATATATTTTTTTGAAATTGCAGACTTAGTGAAGAGAAAAGTTAAGATTAATATTTCTTTTTAATTCTAAGTTTCTAAATCTCTTATAAGAT